>KZ070015.1:6134-27192 GCA_002091845.1 Anopheles cracens
CGGAGGAATGATTCACAAGCGATGCTTTGGGGGAAATATTACACTGACCTACGGAGTGAATCATCCTTTCTCTAAGCCTACTATTAATGTACTTGCAAAAGGAGCGGCAAGGTGGTTGTTTAGAACCACCACGAAATTGACATCGATCTGAGCTACGCATGAAGAGTTGGACTGATAGGAGAAAAAAAGCAAACATGACTACTAAGCGTTTCATAATTTATGTTAGTTAAGTGCTCTCTATTAGTCATACAGTGGCAGTGTCAAGTAACAAGACGCCGCGACATGGCGTCAGTAAGTAGCGACCGGGTATAGGTCGCGTCAGGATGACTCCTCCAGGCAAGGAATCACCTGACCAGGAATCCAAACAAATGCGTGAGGTGCCTAGAAGTCGCTTCCACGAGTATACTAGCCCAGCTGGGTTAGGCCTTCCACTTTTCCAATGCTTTGCGTGAGAATTTATGTTGCACCGGAATTCCGATTCCTACTCCCACCGGCACATTATGGTTTTGCTTTCTTATCGTTGATTATGCTGGCATGACTCATCACCACGGCACGTGACTTTAAGGACTCGTCAGGACTTCCAGTCCCTACCACCGGGGCAGTTCGGCTTTAAGAGACATGAGCTGAGCGGCATTCTGGTAATTATTTTTAGATGTTGCAATCATGTTGATTGCGGAGAATGCGGAATTTTCATTCGAGTTAAATATTCTTGATTTTTTTTATATACTTACAAGTTTTAAAAACATGCCATTCCGTGTCACACTGTGCAGACGCGCGTCATAACGACGACACTGACCGGTTCGTAATATGTTGGCTACTTAGATTCCCATTAGGCAGCCCGGGGGGAAAGCTAATGGGATGGTAGGAGGTGTGTACGCCGTCAGCACACCGTTGTATGCGTGAAGGTGCGAGGCGCTTGCGCATCTACATGCAAATCAAATCAACGCTCGTTCGCTACCTGTCGTCCGTTTGGAAGCGCGTTCGGCGGGGCTCGATCCGGAAAATCCCGGAACGGGGTAGGCCTTTCCGTGACTCTTTTGCCGGCACGCGGGACGGATCGCTTGGGCTGGGCGGTTAATCGAGACGCTATGTGAGATGTAGAAAGAATGTATGAAACACAATGAGATAATAATTATTGCTACGCAAGACTTTTGTTTATTTTATTCACCACTGTTTGTTTTTGTCGAAATGGTGGGAGTTATAGAATTATTTAGAATAGAATTCTAGTCGGCAAACACTACTACGTTCCACGATCGCCACGCTTCTGGTGAGAATGTGTCAGCCCCTATTTAATGTAGTGAAACCAGATGCCATTTTATGGCATCAATATCGTAGGATCTGCCCCGGAGGAATGATTCACAAGCGATGCTTTGGGGGAAACATTACACTGACCTACGGAGTGAATCATCCTTTCTCTAAGCCTACTATTAATGTACTTGCAAAAGGAGCGGCAAGGTGGTTGTTTAGAACCACCACGAAATTGACATCGATCTGAGCTACGCATGAAGAGTTGGACTGATAGGAGAAAAAAAGCAAACATGACTACTAAGCGTTTCATAATTTATGTTAGTTAAGTGCTCTCTATTAGTCATACAGTGGCAGTGTCAAGTAACAAGACGCCGCGACATGGCGTCAGTAAGTAGCGACCGGGTATTGGTCGCGTCAGGATGACTCCTCCAGGCAAGGAATCACCTGACCAGGAATCCAAACAAATGCGTGAGGTGCCTAGAAGTCGCTTCCACGAGTATACTAGCCCAGCTGGGTTAGGCCTTCCACTTTTCCAATGCTTTGCGTGAGAATTTATGTTGCACCGGAATTCCGATTCCTACTCCCACCGGCACATTATGGTTTTGCTTTCTTATCGTTGATTATGCTGGCATGACTCATCACCACGGCACGTGACTTTAAGGACTCGTCAGGACTTCCAGTCCCTACCACCGGGGCAGTTCGGCTTTAAGAGACATGAGCTGAGCGGCATTCTGACATCATTCTGAGCTCTGATTGGCTGCGGCACGGGGCAGCGTGTTTCGTTGATGTGTCTTTTTTTTGCGCGTACCCAAAAACGCGCAAGTCCGCGCACCAACACACGGCCTTCATTCATGTTTTCCCGAGCATGTCGACCGTAACGAAGGCAAGAATGCCATAGCAGTGTGTGTGTGAGAGATGTTTAGGGCAATTCGAATCTTTGGCGGGTAATGTAGGCGCATGTCCTGCAGAGTAATTGGTTTCTAATCCGTTCGATTATGCACTAATATTTATTGCACTCCATCATATGAACCAATGCGTTTTATGGGCTTATTTCTTCTGTACTTAGAGTGACACCTAAGAGATTGCGTTCATCTTTGACAACTGTTATGTTTTTCTTCTTTAATTTCTCTCAAACTCGTACCAATGTGGTCTGTATCTGTCGGTGCGAAATTTGCGCTCAGACAAGTTTACTTTATTGCTTTCTGAGATGGCACACGACGGTCTCGCGCACCGAAACTCCGAATATTCCGATCCCTTCATCAAATCTGGACACAAAACGCATCCACCCCCAAATTGGCTAAGCGCACCGGTGGCAAATTTTGGTTTCGACGGTTGCGGCTGCTGCTGAACGCCTGCACTGGTGTTGGTTTTACAAAGAAACGCTTCGGACTTCGAAAATCTCACTTTCGATCACGTGATCACCATATCGTGATGGTATTTGTTTTAGGGGTTTACTTTATGCACTGTGGGGGTTTTGTTTGATTTTGTAAAATTTTAGCTTCTCCACCGCTTTCAACGACAATATGGTAACGAAAAGATCCTTCGAAAATGTTCCCACCGATCGTCCTTCTTCCTCGATATTGTTACGCTATAATAGGCCCTACAGTGTGTTTGTGTAGTGTTTATTTCATTTTTTGGTTGTTATATTATTGGTTTGGTTTACATAGGTTAAATATTTAACATCTAAATTTTGAACTCGAATTAAAAGCATTTGAATCTGCTTCACTATTCCACAACACATTCATACGTGGCTCTTCGTGTCTTAGAAGCCCGAAACGAACATTTGATAATTGTGTCATAAATATGGAGTAAGTTACTACAAACAGGACCTGTCTGGTGCCAGCTGCAATCGATATCTCAACTGGAAAGTAATGCTGATGTTACATGTCGAATAATAGTTTTCATAACCAAATTTAGCGCACGCTTTCGGTCATCGGAATCTGGGGTTGTTTTTCTTGGGTCCTAAACATTAGAATTTTGGTTTTGTGTTGGTACTAGTAGTAGATAGACTTGGCTTTGCATGTAGATTTTCTTAAGTATCACAGAATCAGCATTTTTGCTTGCATTCGGCTTCAGTTTTAAATCGATCGTAGGAAGGATGTGCATTTCGTTTGTCTGGGAGTTCGGTATGGTTGTACTTCTTTGATATTTTTGCATACGTTTGAAGAAAAAAAAAACATCCTGGAATGACGTATCTCATAGAAATGGATGCCATCGACTTACATTAGTCAGCCTCACACTAATCAACTACTCGCTTTGGCTAAATATTGCTCTCAACCCAACGACTAAGCAGCACCAAGCATCGAACGGACACGTACGGTGTATCTTTCTGCGAAACGGGTGGCCCCTACTGCAAGCGCTCACTTGTAGACATATGTTATTTATCATGCTCTAGATTCGGCTAGAACGAACGCTACTGAACGCTGATTTAGTGTCTAGAACGCACGTTTACCTTTATCAAATGGTTCCAATCCAATTTCCCTACTCAGCTAGGAATCAAGGCGTGGTTGGTTTTGATCCAATAAATGCAACAAGAGTGGATAGCATTTGGCACAGAGTACTCAGAACAGTTCGATATGGGATTGTGCAGATTGTGAGTATCGGAGAAATGAATCGAAGAAATTGACTAAACCGATTGATTGTGGAATGTTGTATCGAGAGAGAAAGAGAGAGAAAGAGAGAGAAAACAACCAAACCATTAGGGATATTTGGCACCTGAGAGAAAGCGATTATATTGGTGCCAGCTCCAAATGTACCACCGTCTGCACGGGACGTGCGGAGTGCTTAGACCATTCCAAATCCTTCTGTTCCCTCGCTGATGGCGAACATGAGTGCCTTCTCAAACTGCTCGTAACTTTCATAGTCGGGCAAGCAAAGTTGGTTGAAACTGCAATGTAAAGGGTGGCTTCAATTAGTACGAATAATCTTTATTTATAATACACATTTTTTGTCTTTCCGTACCAGGTATGTGCTGTTGGAAGGTTGCCAAATGTGGGGGCTGCAGTAATTTGAAACCTAGGATTCAGTTCCTGAGAAGAAAGGAATAAAAAAACGTGTTTTCGTTCAATTTTTGAACTAATTAACGCCGATGCGCGTTCTTACCTGAAAACCACCAGGAGGTAGCTGCGAGCAACCGGTGGTGAACTGAAGCAAACGGGCCATTTCGGTTTGTGAAAAGTTTCCAACGGCTGCCCAGAACCAACCGAGCACACGGCGGAACTCTGCGGAGCCACCGTTGACGATGTGATTCGCCCGGAAGTCAGCGATCGAGTACTCACCAGTACCACAAAGAAGTAGCTGCAACGAAAGAAGTTATCCATCAATTATTGTAGAACCAAGTCACTCCCTTTACAACACGTACCTCCAATTCATTTTCATCGAAAATGCTTAATAAATTATCGGGAATGATGCCATTCAACCCCTTGAGGAAGCTGTCTATCTCCTCACGCACGTTGTTGCAAAGACGCTGCTGGGCCAGCGCGTCCAGGTACTGATTCTTCGTGGCATTGGTCACTCGCACCTTGGCCCCATTCGGAATGAGCTCGACAGTCTTCTGCAGTTGGCCGCTCTGGTCGTACATCTCCTCCACAAAGTACAGCTCCAGGTTGTCGCTCGCGTCCAGATCCGTCTCGAGGATGTACTTGATTTTGGACAGGTACAGGTCGGGATCGTCCTGCTCAAAGTACTTGTAGTGTACGCGCAGACCAATCAGCTGCGCCAGGAAGGAGCGGGAGAATCGCGCCCGCACAAGCTGCCGGTACGTGCCACCAAGGGCCGACTCGTACAGACACTTGCCGACGACTTTGCCGGCAAACTCGAAGTGTTTCAGCTTCAGATGGGCCGGACGGTTCGGGTTCGGATGGACCAGAGCCTGGCGCTTGTCGTGGAATGTACAGAAGAGACCACCACGGGGGTCAAATAGAGCGCTGCAGACCAGCTCGAACCATTCGCGCCGCAAACCGCCCCAATCGATTCCTAAAACAAACCGGAGATTGTTACTATTGCAGCCTTCGTTCACGCGTCCGCGGACCCATACCTTGTTCTCCCTGGAATGTAACCTCAAAGTTACCGCACCAATCGGAGACGGAAAAGTTCTTAGTCGCCTTCATGCTCGACTCCAGGATCTTGTCCCGTTGCACCTTCAGCGAGAGCTTCTCGTGGTAGTAGTTGGAATGGAACTTGCGCACCTAGAACGAGGCAAAAGAAGAAACACTAACATAAGCACGCAGGGTCAGCTTGTATGGGTCTGCGTACAAGGCGCACTTCGTGGTAGAAGAAGTCTTGCTTGTCTTTGAACGTCTCCGAGCCGCCGATGTTCTTCAGCAGAAAGTGTGTGAAGGTGGCTGCGATGACATTCCGCTCCTTGGACGCTAACTCGATCTTCGGTTGGCAGCCGTCGTCAATGATGAAGATCGCCCCGTGACTGTTGTTCATTTGGATGGTTGATGGTGGAAGAAAATGGAACTGGAATGGAACGGACGAGCATCGTTAGCGCTTCGTTCGGCCCCCACCTGCAGCAGTACTAACTTTAGTAGAAGGACACAGGCGAAAGGTTGCAATGCGCTTGGGAATGATTTTGAGGATCATCTCCTTGATGGTGACCTGCTTGGGTCCAACGTAGCAGAGCACTTTGCGGGGTTTGGTCCACCGTTGCTGGCCGTAGATGCTGAACAGCTTGGCCTCGTAGCAGATGTTGTGCTTGCGCGAGGCAATGTTCTTGTGCACCAGCGTGGTGTCACTGCTGCTCAGCACGATGATGTCGAAGTCTCCGTTCGGGATCGGGTGCGCCTCGTAGCTGACCACCGCCCGCAGGCACACCGGCTCCGGGAACAGAGCCGTAACACTGATGCGTGCGTTCACCTTGTCGTACGAGAAGGTGACCGCACTGCCAAACTTATCACTATGGTTACCGTAGAGATCGAAGATGTCAATACCGTAACCCTTGACCGGGTCACAGTCCGCCTCAAACTGGCACGTGTTTCCGTGCTCGTCACGCGGCTCGATGTGCAGGAAGGTGGGCGCACCGGCACAGCACACGACCGTACTGGCCGGCCGGATGAGCCGCGAGCGGCGCGCATCCATTGGTCCCGGTGCGAACGTCTTCACGAATGGGCTGCCCGCGATGTGGCTCGAGCCGATCAGCACGGAAATCTTGTACTGGCCGGCGGTGCGCACCGTAAACTTCACCTTCGCTATGTTGGCATTGTTCGGATCGGTCGGCGAACCGAGCTCGCTGATCGTCACGATCTTGCGCGTACCCTCGGTGACCTCGACGAAGAACTGATCCGTATCACAGATGGGGTATGCCTGGCCGTTGCGCTGGTGGAAGCGCACGGTGAAGCACATCGTGCCGCCGACCCGGGCCGGATCCGTCCAGTCCCAGTGGACCTTGCAGTTGGCCGGCAGCAGGTACTTCCCGGTCACGTACTGGAGCAGCGAGTGGCGTGCCTCCGGCGCGAGCGACGGCTGCGTCATGGCCGCCAGCGTGACCAGGCCGGCCACCGACACCGACACCACCAGCATGCCGCCCCACGTCCACGCATCCTGGTGCTGGCTCGACTTCACAACCGTCGACCACAGGTCGGCTTTTAAGGCTTCCAGGTTGGCTTTGGACGTTGGCAGTTTCTGACGCGCGCTCGACCACACCGGCCAGTCCTTGCCGAGGATCTGGCTCGCCCGCGAGTCCTCCAGCCAGTACACATCCTCCAGCGCCGTCACCTCGATCGCAACCAGCCTCGAGTAGTGGTGCTGCAACCGGTGCTCCTTAAGCCACTCGCGAAGTATTAGTTTCTGTTGTAGATTCAAGGCAGCTCGCTGAAGACGCTGTTCATCGCCCGGCGGTAGCTCCGGTAGGCGCTCTGGATCTCCACAACTCGACAGCGTGGAGATACCTGCGAATGGAAGCAATCAGGGGCGCAGTATTAGAGCATGTCTCAAATGAAGAGTTATGGACACTGTTCCACCCACAGCGGGTCAGTGAGTTCGCGTTCCGCAGCGAAATTGCGCAGTTCGGCACACGCGTAGGTGGACCTTTTGTAACCTAGAACCCACAGCGCCGCAGTTGTTGTGTCGATATCGAGTTGGTTCGAGTGCCGACCGACCGGCCGACGCTATCTTGATGTTGGAAGTGCGTGTCTCGTGTGTGCGAATGGAAACACGGCACGAACGAACGGCCACGTACATGCATGCTGGGCCAACGCAACGGAATGCACCCGGAAGCCAGCGAAAGGTGAATAAAATTTAATTTTACTTTTATTGCCGCACACATTTCATTTGTGCTCCCGCGCTAAAGTTCGAGGGGCGGAAAGTAATAATAATGGCGCCCGTGGGTCCAAAAATTGAGCGATTGTTTATGTCTCACCTTCCTCTGCGCGCCGGCCACGGTAGGGTAATGGGCACGTATTAGATTCATAATGCTTTAAATATGAATCGAAATGGCACACACATTCGACCACGGCGAGAGTAATGGCTTGCCAGTGGTGCCGTTTTCGGAGGTGCCATCGGTCCAGCCGGCTGGAACGTGCTCCATTGTGAAACTTAGTTGCAGTAATGGCCAGGCATTATGGGCCCGTTCACCGACCGGTAATGCTAGTAAACTATTATTCAAACCATATGGTGCCGTGGAATGCTTTGTCAAGGACGCTAGCTGCTGCTTCAGCCGCTGTTCTGTGAGCACAACTGTATCGGAAAGATGGCCCTTTTTCGGTTCGCTCATCGATTTCACGTTTCAATCGGAGCTGCCGAAACACACACACAGTTTCGGCCCTCAAACCACTGCCTTTATTGCCCCGGCACGGATCGATTTGTTCGGCAGAACGGTGGTGGCTCTTCTCGGAAAGCGGTTTCGAATTTCCGATCGAGTTTCCTCCGCTTCTCCCGCACGGCAAGCGCTCGTTAATGGCCGGCCGAAGGGACTACTTATAGGCAAAAGGTTATCATTTTATGTTGAGGACACCCAAGGGTGCTTGTACCCGGGAAGCGATCAGCCCGCAAAACGGTGAGTGATTGAATGCGAACGACCCGGGCCCTTTATTTACTCGCCGATAATGTTTTGCACCGCAGGAAGTGAGGGCAATATTTTTCACCAGAACGCGCGCGCGACGAGGCAAACCCGATTGCTGCACATAACATATTCATGCTGTCCGGAGGTGTGGGTGAGGCGTGAAAGCGTGCTTTGGCGCGGCCACAATTCGATTCTGAGGCAAAACAACCTCTTCGAAGATTTGTTCTTTTCCGATCGCCGTTCCAACGTTCGTGACGCGAAGACGCAACCGTTTCGGAATATAAAAGATGTTCCAGGAGGCAGTTTCGTTATCAAATTTGTATTCTATCCATTGAGCCTGATATTGGAGCGGATAAAAGAAAGCGAAAAGCGAGTCCGTCGTTGGAATAAACGCTATGGAAGAAACTTTTTAATTAAACTTACCCCAGCGGCAGCAAGTTCCGTTTTCGTCCGTAAACTTTTTTACGACGTTCACCGCGTCTCACGAAAGTCTAAATTCGATTCGCGCAATCTCCCCTACCGGCACCCAGTTTCCACCATTAGCATTCAAATGGTGGAAAGCAAACGACAAGCTAGTCGGAACGCTTTGCCCAGGTGATCTTCCGTACCGCGCTCCGTGACAGCTTCGTGACTTGTGGACACTGCTGGTTTTTGTTCGGTTGTCGCTGTCAGGAACCCGCACTCTTAGTACGCAGATCCTCGAACGAGAACCCACCGTTCAGGACCTCATTTGGGCCGTCGGGTTGCGTGCTGGTTGGGAATGTTTTATAAGCAATCGTTGACATCGTTACTCACGCCCGGGAGAACGTGTTGAATTGCGAAATGAAGCGCGTGGAATGTAGGTATTACAACCCGATGCTATCACCTGCGCGGCCGTTGTCGCGTTAATGTGCTTTCCGGCATCCCTTTTTGGTTTTTATGATTTTTCATTACACCGTGGCAAGCGTCACGTCGCTGGCAATTACAGATTCTTTGTCGTTGGTGGAGTTTCGTTTCCGTTTTATTGCCTTTCGGTACAGGGGATGCGATCTTGATCTTGAGCGAACTCAGATGTTAATGTCAAGGTTGGCTTTCCCGCGCCGTGGTTGTCTTCGTAGACGCTGGAGCGTTTGTTTGGCTACGGCTGGAAATTTGAACCACAGCCAACATGATAATGTAATGTTCGTGAGGTTTTCCGACGAGCGAGGCTATCCCCAACGGGGACGAGGGAATCCTGGGCTTGACTAATCTCGCGATCGAAGCCACCGCCATGAGGTGACACACCTGTATGCGCATTAGTCACGCAACAACCACCTGACTCGGGCGGCGGGTCGCCTTAACGCCTCCCCTCTCCGTTGTTGGCAGCGATAGTAATGGCCTTCGATTTATGACCCCCAAATGGAGCGGACCAAATGGAAACCGGATGCCACCCGGGAACCTTCGAACGGCAACAACAAGTGTCTCGTAAAGAACCCATTTCTCGACGTTTCCAAATCGATGGATTTGTGCGCGGTGGTAAGAAATCACACCGAATTTCCCCTCCCAGCAGGAAAAGTAATGGGTTCCCATTTCGTGGTGGTGATTGCGAGTGGCGTCGACGAGTTTCGGAGCTTGCTCGAAGACAGTGAAGCAAAAAGTAATGGGTTCCCATTTCGTGGTGGTGATTGCGAGTGGCGTCGACGAGTTTCGGAGCTTGCTCGAAGACAGTGAAGCATTGTAAAACTTCCTCAAACTCGGTCGTTTGCATGTCACGATGAAATGGGCCGAACGACTCACGCGAAGCATCCACCGACCACGCTGAACGAACCAAATTCCAGCGCCAATATAAAGAACGTAGCGAAGGTTAGCGAGATATGGATCGCAGAACTTGTGGCTTAAAATAAGTCCCACACCAAACCCCACCACCCAACGGCAAAGAAAATCCGCCCCGGTGAAGTAACGCACCGGTTTCGACACCGGACCGGACTGGAGGTCACGGGGTGAACGGAGTTATTCTGAGCGGTGCAACAAACGGCGGCTACGAACGAACGGCTAACGATCGGATCCAATGCAACCGGGACTGTTGGCCCCTCGGTGTCAAGGATGCACCGCTACTGCAGGCAGGCAGCCAGGCGAGAAAGGTAAACGTAGCGCGCTTGCCGTGCGAGTCGGCGAAATGGAGGTGTTTAATTCTGGACCGCAGCCTGGAAGCCATACCGGCGGGCCCGGGCAGATGCGGGGCGGTGCGGTGGTATCGGGTATGATTAATTTCAATCAGATTCTCGCGTCGCTTTCCCACCCCTTCCAACGTAATCGTAACGGTTGCAATAAATCCCGCCCGAGACTGTTTGATTGACGTGCGGATTTGCACGGGGTGAAGGCTTACAGGACAGGCGTGGGTTGTTTGTGAAGGTTTCTCGATAAATTAAAAATCGATTACTTTTGTTTCGTTCGGAGGAGGAATCCCAGGGAAGGCAGGTTGATAAGGTATGAGTTAAAACGTTGCAAACATGTAACACTTTTAGTTATATTTTAACAGGTGGACGATAGCACGGAATGAGATTCGGTGAAGAATACTGTTATTGAAGAATATGTTACTAACAACGAAAGCTAGTGACAAAAACTTGGATTGTATCGTCTGAAAGGTTGTAGATGGCCACATTGATATTTGTTCGAAATATCGAACGAAACACATTTCAAGAATAAGCTATTATAGCTTAATCACAGCCATTCCAAATCCACTGGTATTAGAATGGAGATGAACAATTTGTAATGTGTTGAACATCATTGGAATGGAATAGATAATCTTTTTATCGATGCTGGCAACTATTCCTAGTTTTGAAACCATTTCAAACCTGTAAATATCGAGACGAACCTCTCCATTTGTATATACAGAGATGTAGTCTAGTATATTAGAAGCATTCTAGCTAATTTCTGCGACTATATAGTACTAATAGTTCGAATAGGCGTCTTGTACATCACAATAGATTTGACAACTGGTAACTCCTTCTTACATCTTCCGACCCTATTGCATAACCACATTTTGGCAGCAGCCCGGGCAAAGGCAAATGTTTGTGCTCGTAAACTCTCAATTATTCCGCTCGACCGTGTCCTGTGGTCGGAGCAAAGCGAAGCTCTGGCATTGACCATCGGTGTCGATAGGTTGTTGAGCAAACGCCTCTCTGTCGTTCGGTGCCGAAGAAGGTGTGTTATTTGGCATCGGCTCAACGAACATATATGAAACATTTACCACGTTTGAACAGATTCAACCATCGGCGCTCCATCACGTTGGGGCAGTATTACAAAAAAAAGAAGCGTCGGTTCTCTAGTCGGCAGCCATTCCGTTCCGTTCCGTGGCTTAGGGAGCGAATTTTCATCGCAACCTGATTGAGGTCGTGTTGAGCCGTCGTGCCGACCGACCGGGCAGCATGTTTGAATATTTTACAATCCCCCGTCGATGCCGTCCCGATCGGACGGCACATCCCACACCGGTTTCGCCCGGTGCACTAATCTCACCCATTGCAGTGGTTTTAAGGATGCTTTTGGTTGACTGCCAATCGAGCGCGGCGAAATTGAAGACTTTTGCCGCACCGGAATCGAGGCCAAGCCGAAAGGCCCGAACTGCTGCATTCGCCCGGCTTCGGTACGGGGGGGACAAGTAAAGCCTTGCGCCACCACACCCGCACACACATAGATGCGGGCTTTGTTTTCGTTCCTCCAGAAGATGTGGGAGTCGAGCGTATCGCGGCGCAGGTGGTTCGACTGGCGGCCAAAAACCAATCGAAGATATGTCGGGAAATGTCGGGATGCCAAAAAGAAATGGTGAAGGTCAGCGCTGCAGCTGGGCTGGGCCGAACCGAGGGGTATTATAAAACTTCCACCCGGTGTTTTCCTTTCGTTTCGTCCTGACGGCGCGAAACAAGACGATTATTTCCGCCCGCGACAGCATGGCTGGAACCGGGTGCGAGATAGTGTGACGCAAGCCGGGCCGTGGTTAAATATTTAAACTTAAGCTGTGTGAAAATAGCAACGAACCGACAGGCATCACGCCACCGGCCGGGCGGTGAGGTAGCGATAACAAGCGTAGCTTCTATTCGCATCTGAAAATAGCATTGTTGTCATTGTGACAACAGCGTTGTGCGTTATCTAACGCGGAATGTAAGCACGAAACTGTGTAGCCCCCTGGTTTGATCGGTTTGATTGGAGTGGATGCAGGCGCTGGCTGGCTGCTGTTGCTATCACACCACTTGCCACGCGAATAGTTTAGTTGTTGTGTGTGTGTAGTCATTAAATTTTGTGCAGCCATTAAAAAGGATAACAATTTCTTTCTTTTTACATATGCACATTTCATTACGAGGACCCGTTTACGATCGTGTGCGAGACCCGATGCGGCCTTTAATTAAGCGGCCCGCTACCATTTGCATAAACACACCCAACCACCCACCCTGGCGAACGCATCCTTTTTCCGACGTGCCGGCAGAAGATTAGGCGAGCTGGTGTGTGGCGCACCCCGGTCGGTATCCACCGAGCCGGATGGCGGCAGCCTCGTGAATATGTATAGCGCCCGGTAGCACCCGGTCCCTTGAGGCGTCAAATGGCTCTCTTTTGCGGTTGTCGCTCTGTTGTCGCCGTTGTTTGACGAGATCGAGCGTTCGTTTCGTTCGGGTTTTTTTGTTCTGTTGCCCCCGGGCGTTGGCGTCGTAAAGTGAAGAGCTAATAACGTATCTTATCTAATGCATATAAATCGAATAGTTTCGGGTGGTGGCGTGCGCGCGCGAGCGCTCGCGTTCCTTGCCCCGGGAATGCGTCATCGAATCGAACTTTAACCTTTTGGCGGACCGATCGCGCGTAAGAGGCTCTCGCTGCGCACGAGGACGGTTCTTTTATGGATCCGGATGGTGAGTGGCGAGCCAAACCGAAACCGAAACTAAACGGCCGGAAAAGGGCTCGTAAAACTACTCGACGCCACCGAGGCTAGACAGGAGCGGGCTTCTAAGCCTTCGAGTGAAGCACTCCGATCTGAGGACGTGTGGGCGAAGTGTCAGCGAAGGAACCGATACGGCATTAAACCAGTCGAAATACGACTTTTGCAAAGTGCCATCAGGAGGAGTTTGGTGACGATTTGGGGAGGTAGAAAAAATCGGAACCTAAACAAACGCGCCCGTGATAAACAAAAACTAAGGGAGAGGAATATTTATTTGCGATGTTTATGTCTTGCATCGATTATGCAAAACTTCTAGAAGAGTAAGGACGTGTTTTTATTTTCCTTCGTTTTAATGTCCAACGCGCCAAAGTTTGTTTTATGATGTCTCATAAAAACCAATACGGCTATGGCAGGATATACGCGGTTTGTTTGGTGCTGGAAATCGATAGTTCTGCGAGGCGAATAGGAGCCCTCTAATCAACGAGACAGTCGGGCTGGGCATCACATTGCTCGGGGAACGTTTTGTTTGTCCACCGGAACTAATAAATCGATATGATTTGATGTGTGGCGTTCGTTCCTGTCTGTACCGCAAGTTTACTAGCGTTTTAGGACTATATTTGCTCCGATTTTCGAACGCGCTTTGCGTGGCAACATCCACTTCACCCGTTCGGATGGATCGTTTTGTAGTTATCTCGCCCGAACAAACAATGGCCCGGTGTCGGGAGGAAAATTAAAATTAACATGTACAAGATGACGGAGGGACATTCTTCTCCTGGCGTCCTCCGTTTTGTTTCGCGTGGTAAAGGGCAGTTTCGTTTAATGACTTCGGTATTTAAGTGGTATGACATTTGAATTGATGAACTGGCAGTTTTTTGCGCACAAGGATCGTACGTGCGCCCACCACCGTGTCGTGGGACCATCGAAAAACCGCCCCAAGAAGAGGTGATTGTACATTTCCACCAATTAGAGCAATTTGAATAATTCACTTCCGGCATCATTTCTTCCCCGTCATGCTCGGGTTTGCTTTCGCTCCGTTTGCTTTCCCTCACTCGAAACGCGGCTCTAGGCACCTTGCGCTAGCGGATGCAAATCATTAAACTTTGCCCTCTAGGCGACGATGAACCCCGCGAGGGGGGTGGGGCATAGTCGGGGCACGAAAGGATAAAAGCTCACCGGGTGGACCGTCGATGGTTGCGTGTGGTGTAAATGTTTCTTATAACTCCGTCGCACCTCAAAATCGTTACCGGCACTGCAACGCGATGACGGGGTGGCACGTCGTCTCCTGTTTTCGATGTTTTTTTCCGTTCTCTCCTTTGCGAAGACTTGTTGAGCGCGCCGTTTGAGCTTTTCTTTGATTTTTCGAGCCCATACTTCTTTAATTTGGGTGGCGTGAAAATAAACAAAGCTAATTTCATCAACACGCCCGTGTTCGCACCGTTCGGGTTTGCTTTTTTATGTTCACATCCTCCCGCTTGTTGTTTGCATGAGGTAGGATAAGGATTATTTGTTTATTCATCAACACCTTTCCCGACTCGACGATTCCTGCCCGTACCCGTGAGAGGACAGGCGATGGAGGCGCCTGGTGAGTGATGAAATTTTTGCCACTTTCATACCTTTCGGCACGTACGAACACCGAGTACGTTACAATGGGCGGTAGGAGGGAGGGGAGAGATGAGAGGCCTCTTGCGAAGCTGGCAAAAGGCACCGGGTTGCCTCCCATCACAGGCTCGTTATTAATACGGTATGAATCATAAATATGTGAACGTCTCCGTTTTTTTCGACAGAAAAGGTGTCTGGCTGCGGGCATGATTTTTGCGAGAATCCGTTCGAAGCTTCAGGACGACGCGTGAACAGGAGGAGGAAGGGATTACATGCGCCACATCATAACCTGAAAATGCTTATTAATGTGGTCGAGGAAAGGGATGATGCAGCTAAAAAGGTTGTTTGAAAAATTAAATTTGTGACTCGCACGTTGTAGAAAGAGAGCGCGGCGTGTGAGTGAGAACGAGAGTGAAAAAAGCTCAAATTCATCGATGTGCGAAGGTAAAATTGAATTTTTCTTCTTCACGTTGCTCGATTCCATTGTGTTTTGAAGAAAGTCCACGCGCTCTTACTTGCCGCCTGCCTGCCTATGTCGTCCGTGGTGGAGGTGAATAATTAATAGAGACAAGGTTGACCGATATTCATTACAGGCTGTATATAGTTCTGTGACGCTATGGCGCACGACGGAACGCAACTCGCGACCCGTGCCCTTTACAGACAATGTGCTGTAATGTTGTGGCACACACACACACACAGTTGGGTTTCTTTTTCACTATCGCAGCCCAATCCGGAAGCGCTCGGAATGAGTTAAAAAATGAGGTCCCAGTAAATCGAACCTCGAGGGGAAGGTGCCGGTGTGGGGCCGTAAAAAAACGCAGGCAGTAGCGAACCAGCGAAGGAAGAATCATTCCGAGAGCATAATCCATTTGCCCGGATCCGACCGACCGACCGACCGGCCGGAGGAGGGCGCAATGATAATAGACCGGTCGGAAGGAAGCAAAACTGCGCCACCAAGTCTGGCCGGGCTAATGTACCATGTCTGCGGTGGCACGCTGAAGGTCATCCTGTGATAATCAAGACCCTGGAACCGTTGGCTCGCAGGCCACTCGGAAGTGGTAAAGCCGGAAGTGGAGTGAAAGGGAAAGAAAAACCGCATGGAGGTAGTTTTTTGTCTGTAGTTTATCAGCGAACATATTTTATTCTTATCTTGTTCGCTTGTTTTCAGCGTTTTTTTTCTTCTTCTCCATCCCGTTTGTTATGCAGCTGGCGCTGGTTGATTGAATAACTTTGCAACGCGATTTGCTGATAGTGGAAATTCCTGGCAGGCATAAGGCAATCAGCGTGCCAAAGATTTCTTGAAAAATACACGAGTTTTCGATCAGAGAAAATACATCCTGGCGTTCCGACCTGGTTTTGCTCTTCCAAGGTGTCAAAAGCGCTTCGGCAAGCGATAGAAAATAGGCTCTATTTATGCCGAAATTTATGTCCCCAATTTGTTTATGCTTCATTTGCTTATGTGTGTGTGGAAATCCTAAATATCGTGCTTTCTTCCGCACGGTTTTCGGCGAGCTGCACGCTGATTGGGATGATTTATGACTTTCAGTTCGCGTGCAAACGCAAAACTTGATTGTGCAGTCCCGGACCATGCAGACTTTTGACAGCTGTGAGCAAACGGACGAAGGGCGGTAAACGTTGCGCAAAACGGGGATCCAGTGGGTTCCAGTTCTTTTCCACACTGAAAACACGTGTGCTGGTGGTGTATTGTTTATTGCAAACGAGAGGGGTTTCGTAACGAAACCACCGAGAGATGCGCTTCCACTCGATAACGAATCCAGCGGTGTTATTTCGTACGTAATTTCGTCACTAATTGCACAGGGGGGGGAAAAACGTCGCCACAGTCGATATCTTTATAACACCCGCAGACCAGTGTAGTGCGCCATCTTTCGCTACTCGCAAAAAACTGGAAATAACTCGTTGCTTCCAAATTAGCATCCAATCATAAGCCAGGACAATTTGGCTTTATTGCATCAACCTGGGGACGAAAATTCGGTGCAGATAGCTCGCTTATCGGCCGGTTGAATTGCACACAAAGTGACATTGCACTTTCGCGCGTGACGTACCATCACTAAATACTTCATATGTGATCAAATACCCGGAGTCCAACGTAAAGTGGGACGATGGTTATCCAAGCAAAAAGGCTCATATAACATCGTTAAACGCTGGAACCCCCTGTCCAACCTCGCTTCCCGCGGCCAAGCGTTTCCACAAGCCAAACAAAGTGCAATTAAACACGGGATGGGAAGGATGCTCCCGTGGCGTTGGCAATTTCCATACCACCCGCCGGGTGGATATAAACCCCCCAGTTCCAGTTTTCCACCGCGGCAAAACCAGGTGGACCCGGTTTCCAATTATCCCTGCATGTCGACTTCCGAGTCCCTAATAGTGTAACTCGGCACATCCGCTCGGCTCGTCGTTCGTTCGTGTGTTCGCTCCGGTGGAGAAGCGGAAAAAGAACAACCTGCTGCAACTGCACCGAAGGCACACAGACAAACGCGACCGAGAGGACACTCTATTAGCGTGGGCTTGGAAAAGAGGTCTGCGGCATCACAGCTGGTTGCGATCTTTACAACAGCAACACCCCGAAAAAAAAGAGGTGTCCAAGCGACAAACAGAGTGGGATGAGTGTTTGCGAGCAGGAAGCGCCCTGTTCCGTGGGAATATGTAAAATAGGACGCGCCGAGGACGAGCACCCGGCTGGTTCGTTGCTAGTTTTGTGCCTGCAACGAGCCTGAAGGATTACCGAGCCAGCAACAGAAGGCGGCAGCTAGTTGGTCGTTTCGCTGACCGATTCAGCAGCGAGTGGATAAAAGATTATCGCAATTTGTTGTCCTGCTGCCCCCGGTTGGCAGGTGGAGCAGGTGGAGCTATCAACTCGTTTCCATGTTTTCAATTAATTCATACGCTGATTCGAGTGGAGTAAGTGATTATAAATCAAAACGGGAGATCAAAACGTTGCTCTCTCGCACTGGTGGTGGTGGTGGATAAAAGCAGCGGCCAGCAGCAGCAAGAAAGTGAAAACAAATCACCCGGCAAGGTACAAATCAGTAAATAAATAGTAATAAATTTCTTTTCTTGCGGTAAATAAACATGCGAACACCTGTGTACTATAATTTGTTCGAAAGGAATGTTCTCGCTGGCGAATGCGCTAGTTTTGCCAAGCCAACCAGTTCGTTCCATTTTTCGTTCCACACACTTTCCCTGCAAACAAAGAGTCACTCACGCCGCACGCTGTTCACGTGGGAAAAGGAGAATCACTTCTATCGGTTACACTTTAATCGCACCTCACCTCACTTCCATACACGGCACACGTTTGTTTTGTTGTTTCCGGTATTCCCCAGTATCAGAAAAACTGCAGGTCATGGCAGGGAGTCCCACATACTGATGGAAATTACTCTGACTCCCAAAATCCCCCCTCCAAACAATGTCATAGAACATTTTGATTTACCACCACCAACTTGAATGGGATATAAATCAGAAGTCCTAAGCGATTCGAAACGAACCTCTTCGTGCGCCGGTAGACTGAATTTGACGATTGCAACGCTCTGATACGGTAGTAAAAGTACTCAGCAAGCGTCGACCGGGAAACGTCTACGAAAAGTTCGGGGAACTGTTGTAAACAAAACTTTGTCACCCCCGGAGTCGTAGCATGCGCATTGAACTGTGCTCTTCCCCATTGGTAACTACGGGCAATCATAGCCAACAGGTACTGAGTGAAACTGTGGGGTGGAGAATAAAAAATGGCTAGTGTTGCTAAATCGCGGTCGTATCTCGGTCGCCAATATCAAGCGAGACATGCGCGTAACAACGGAATGCTGTGAGAAACATGTGAGACTTCGGAATACTCACATGCGGGTTGGTTGCAAAGTTGCTGCCAGAGATTCTACATCTACGGATTGTTTAGAGGATAGAATGTAAGGCATAATTTCCCACGAGATTCCGTTCAGAACAGTGTGTGAGGGTTTTTATAGAGCTAAACGGGTAATGTGATACGGTACTCAGAAAACGTTGCAACTTTATCGGTAATCAGTAGCTTCCGTGAAGCACTTCAGTTTATCTAAACTGTAAACACACGGTCGAAGCATGTGTGTTGAATCAATCGTACACGCTTTAGTGAGTCAGTTAAGAGGTTTTGTGGGCTTGAGATTTACAATAGTGGGTATAAAACCATGCGTGGGGTAAAAGGAAGTTGGAATTGGAATTATTATTTTTGTTATTTAAAACGTCTTTCAAAAAGAGCCGTGCTTGTAAGTTGTCCCTTGTATCCAGACTGCTTGTATCCAGAAAATGTTATCATTCATGCCATGCTCGCATGTCGTGCTGTATGAGTCGAATCACACCGTTATTTATGTTCTTCACCTCGTCCGTAAAGATAAGCAACGGGCTGGCCTATTTCTAGACTACATTCGTGCTCACCTTCATTGTTGACCTGGGTGGACATGGATGGACATGTAAGATAACACATTTTGTTCCCCAGTATCAGAAAAACTTCAGGTCATGGCAGGGAGTCCCACATACTGATGGAAATTACTCTGACTTCCAAAATCCCCCCTCCAAACAATGTCATAGAACATTTTGATATACCACCACCAACTTGAATGGGATATAAATCAGAAGTCCTAAGCGATTCGAAATGAACCTCTTCGTGCGCCGGTAGACTGAATTTGACGATTGCAACGCTCTGATACGGTAGTAAAAGTACTCAGCAAGCGTCGACCGGGAAACGTCTACGAAAAGTTCGGGGAACTGTTGTAAACAAAACTTTGTCACCCCCGGAGTCGTAGCATGCGCATTGAACTGTGCTCTTCCCCATTGGTAACTACGGGCAATCATAGCCAACAGGTACTGAGTGAAACTGTGGGGTGGAGAATAAAAAAAGGAGAGAACAAAAAGTTGGACCGAGTGGAGTTAGACCGAGCGGAGGGTTGGTTTTCCGATCTTCCCGGAGGTTTCTGTGCTCCGTATCGGACGAACGACTTGCAACGAATGAACACGGCCGCGAGAGAGCGTGGACGTTTGTGTGCTTGCCCAATCGTACGGCACAGTAGGCGACCGGGAACACTAAGCGACATTCGGTGCGTTATTTGCTTCTTTTCGCATCGTGCAAATGTTGTAGTATTATGATAGGTTTTTTAAATCACAGTTCTAAACATTGCTATACGTGAATAACTTTGAAATAAAAGCGTGTAGACTTAATCCAATTTTTGAGGGTCATTTTACACCTAGAAGGGTTTTTTTTAACTTAAATTTTCATAAAATATGTCACAACGTTATATGATATCTGACGTGTTTAAATTGTGGTCCTTTCTGTGTTTTTTCTCTCTTTTAAATAAAAAAAAACATATCAATACTAATAAGTAGACATCTTTTGAAGCTGTTCGTTATGGATCTGATAAGATTGAAAAGATTAAAAAAATGTTTGTAAAATTTCAAACAGATTGCGTTAGCAGCTTACGCCTCTCAATCGAGGCCGAAGTGCGTTTTTTTGGCTGCTATGTATTACCTACAATATTTCATCATTGTCCATCATGTATCTCGATACAAGTGGCGAATCGTTTTGCTCAAATGTTTCATTCAAGCAAATACTGTCGTTCTAGGTGTCAAATAACCCCTTAATTGCTCGTGTGCACATAATACAGTTCCTTGTCGGCTAGTGTTGCTAAATCGCGGTCGTATCTCGGTCGCCAATATCAAGCGAGACATGCGCGTAACAACGGAATGCTGTGAGAAACATGTGAGACTTCGGAATACTCACATGCGGGTTGGTTGCAAAGTTGCTGCCAGAGATTCTACATCAGAATCACTTCTATCGGTTACACTTTAATCGCACCTCACCTCACTTCCATACACGGCACACGTTTGTTTTGTTGTTTCCGGTTCATTCACTTTGTTCCGCACACACACACTCACGCGCACGCTGGAGAGGTTAGCGCGCGGGTTACGGGGTGGAGTCCGAGGGATTAATAGAAGCGGGAGGATGTAGAGGATGAGGACCACTCGCTAGGCGGCATCAGCCACCGTAAAAGGCACCACGGCGACACGGGCGCCTCGGACAGGAAGGACTAAAAGGATAACGACACGAGCTGCGGTGACTGCATCGATGGGAACAAGGACGGACCCCGTCGAAGGGCTGTCATCCTTTTGATCTTGACACTCTTGAACGCTCCGCACACTTTGCACACCGAAAACGCCAACGAGAGAGAGCGAGCGGGCGAGCGAGCGATCTCAGCAGGCGAGGAAAAACACAGCGCCGAGAGCGGCGAGAGCACACCCAAACTTCTGCAGTCACCACACACGCTGGCTGTTTGTTTGTTTGCACGGCTGTT
>KZ070016.1:6904-17326 GCA_002091845.1 Anopheles cracens
TGTTGTGTTTCCAAATGCTTGTGAAGCGAATAATATAATTGTTGTGGATGGATCCTTGTCCTCTGGGGACTCGACGTTTGACAGCGGGGGCTGTCAACGATCGACGTTCCCAGGACACAAGTGAGTCACGATCGGGCGGCCGACACGACAACACGGCGAGAGAGGTAGCGCTCTCTCGCTACAGTGCGCGTAATTGTGTTATCAATGTCTGTGATAATAAAGTACCTGTTTGTGTTACAGTACATTTCTGTTATGCGTGTTTTATTGTGAACCCTCAGTTCATAACAGTGCAGCTCCGAAATGTTCATCAGTTCATCCTCAGCCAGCAGCTTGTCAATACAACTCTCATTCAAAATGTTCAAGGTACATAAATTCCAGAAGCTGGCATCAAACATTTTAAATAGCAGAAATTTTATTTTTATCCCAAATAAGGTTCTCACCCTGCTTGCCTGCCTGGTCATCATTGCCTCGGCCCAGTATCATGGAGAGTACGAGCACGACGACCACTACGACCATCCGAAGTACAAGTTCGAGTATGGAGTGAAGGATCCCCACACCGGAGACCACAAGACCCAGTGGGAAGTTCGTGATGGAGATGTCGTCAAGGGAGCCTACACGCTGCACGAAGCCGATGGAACTGAGCGAGTAGTCGAATACAAATCGGACGGACACAATGGTTTTGAGGCCAATGTCAAGAATGTTGGACATGCTCATCACCCGCAGGTCTACGGAGGACATTCTTCCCATGGACATGGACACCACGACTACTCTCACGGCCCTGGAGCCAGCTACACTAACGTTGACAAACACTACTGAGAAGGGACAACCAGGCAATGGAACACAAACCGCAGAAACTGCTAAAATGTCACGCCAAAGAACAAGTTGTTGTTAAAATTTGTTAAAATCATACCCATTCGCATCTATTGCACTGATTGACGAATTATGCTTCCAACTGTTGCTGCACTTCTCTATACTCTCATAACTCCACTCATTTGTTACATTTTCATTAAATAAATGCATTGAAAAATTCAAGGTAGACTGCTTTTCAATTCTACAAATTAAGGTATTAGTTCCGAAATCTGAAGAATATAAAAAAACCTTGGTTGTACAGGTTGTATATTTCAAAACTGGTTCAACAAAGAATGAGCATGGTTTTGTTAAAAAAAAATATGTTTTAGAATGTGATAATTAGTTAGTCGTAATTTATTGTGTGCATAAAATTTTAGTGCGCACTTTTCTGCAACAATATATCTGTGAGAAACCCTCACGAATGTTCTTTGTCCGTGCTCTTAGTTTTCTTTCATCCAAAAATGTTCCGCCCGAAAATGTTCAAAAAAATGATCATACGTGGTCAACTGTCTGTTTGCTTCTGTGTATTCATCTGTCCGTATGTGTAGAGTTCATTACAAGTTTAGTTCGTGCCTGCGTTTAACCTTCGTCCATTTCTGTCTACATTATCGAGTTCATTTCTGCCAAATTGATCTAGATGAGTATTTTAAATTCCAAATCGATCTAAATTCCCAACAATATCATTTTACTAATTTCCTATCTCATTGAGACAAGTCAATACCACAATGCGACTGTGGAACGAGTTATAAAGCAAAAACAGTATTTAGTCAATACTTAAAAAAAGCAATTTTAATCTACAAAACTTGAAGGCAACCTAACGACAGGCACACGTATCAATGAAACAACGAATTTATACTACCAGACCTTTTCTTCACATCGAAAAGTGAAAACCAGCGATTGCATTGAATTTCGAGTTGATATAAAAATGGTAAAAATGAACTATGTGATCTGGATAGCTTCAACTCCTGCTGTTTGAGCACTCATTTACTTGAGCATATGACAATGATTGCCATCAACGATTGATGTTCCTACGATCAGTCACGATCGTAGCTACCGACAGGATGAAAACAATACAACAAAAGTGGTAGCTCTCTATCATCACAATGCGGCTCCTTAAAAATATATATATTCCCGCTATTACCTTATTACTCGCTATTATCTTATCTAACATTCTTATTATCCTGTACAGTATGACATAGATGTAGGCGAACCAGTGAACAAATTTATATTTTGTTTCCTTTCTTCAGCATTAAAGATCTAAACACCTAAAAGCATTTTCTGTTGTTGTTGCGGGCTAGATTCTTGTGTTTGCAAAAAAGATCAATTGAAATGGAATCTAAATACCAACAAAATATATAGATACACTGCGCTATGAACGCTTTTGCTTTCTACCCCAAAACCAGATAGTATTGAAAATAAAACAGTGCCAAAGCAGATCGTATTGATAAAAAAGCAGTGCTAAAATCATAAATACATTTATAACTTCAAAACAACTGATGTAATGTTTTTAAAATGATTTCCATTCAGTTTATTCTAATACATTTGAATTTGGTTGTCTTTGGGTTCTGACGTTCAGTAGATAGCTTAGTAGTGCTTGTCGACATTGACGTAGCTGGCACCCGAGTGTCCATGGTGGACATGATGCTCCGGGACGTGCACTGGAGCATGAGCAGGAGCATGCACCGGGACATGGACTGGAGCGTGCACCGGATGGCTGGCGTAGTTCTGTGGGTGATGGGCATGTCCGACCTTCTTCACTTCAGCCTCGCTCCAGTGCACGTCCCGGAGCATCATGTCCACCATGGACACTCGGGTGCCAGCTACGTCAATGTCGACAAGCACTACTAAACTACCTCCTGATCTACAGAATACCTGAACAGCCAAATGAAAATGTGATAAAATAAAGAAATATCTGCAAACAGTCCATTCTAAACATTGTATTACTGGAATTTATTTTTCTTTTCAGAACAGTGTTATGGAATTAAAATTCTATTCAATACAATACAATATAACATGCCATTCATTAGGAAAACATTGCCTTATAACATTAACAATTAAACTATCATTTCACAAATAGAGACCAAAAATTTAATTCGATAATGAACTGTCTTCCGTCTGTCTTCAAATAAACATCAGCTGAAGTCGTTGAATGACTAATGTAATACTATTAATCAGCTGAGTTGTATTCATTGTGAGATTGAATTGTGAAAAATCTACAATAGTTCTCTTATAACTGTTTTTTAGCACAGCTTCGTTGATAAATTTAACCGAAATAATCATCAGTTCATCTCCAGTTTTCTCTCAGTGAACACACATCAATCTGTTCAACATATTCAACATGTTCAAGGTACGCAATTTGGGGCTTCAGTGTGAACAGTAATGGTTTGAATCCACATTCACAATATTCTACAACCACCTTCAGGTTCTTGCTCTGCTTGCCTGCCTGGCCATCGTTGCCTCGGCTCAGTACCACGGAGAGCATGAGCACAAGGAACATCACGCCCACCCGAAGTACAAGTTCGAGTACGGCGTCAAGGATCCCCATACCGGTGACCACAAGACCCAGTGGGAAGTTCGTGATGGAGATGTCGTCAAGGGAGCATACACGCTGCACGAAGCCGATGGAACTGAGCGTTTTATACCTCACACTCAGGGACTCGCGAGCTAGACCCGTCTGCATTGCATTTCTGCCAGTAATTATCATGTATTCACGCCCACGCTTGTTTCATAGCTGGGGCAATGGGCATTTATTTCTCAATATGAACATATCCAGCATCAACAGAAAATCAATCGGTCGATTTTGATATTCGTGAATAAATCATTCAAAAATGGAAGTATGTTTTTTGGACAAGGAAAACGTAAATTACATCTTCAAATAAATTTGACATACATTATGCTTTCAAATAAAAACATCTTTAAGAAGTGCATCTGAAGTTCAACCTATCTCAATAAGAATACAAACTTCAGTATTTTGGCTGAACAAAAGCTGTACGTTAAATAGCCATCATGTTGCGATAATGATAGTTGATTAATTTCTTAGGAGCAAGGTATTTCATACCACAGGCTCTGGATTCGAATCTCAACAGGATTGTTCCGACAAACGCAGGCTAAATATCCAGGCTGCGGGTAATAACTAAGTCAATGAGACCCAGAAATTGAGGGATAAGACCTAGTTGATGTTGTTATGCCAAGGGATAATGCTACGACACACTGAAACAAGTAATAGTTGATTCCAACGGATTATGAGGGTATATGATCATAGCAATTAAAAAAACTGCAATGGCACAGCATCATTAAGCATCAACGCATGGTGAATATTCCTACAAAGTGGGAGGTGCATATTGCGCAAATACAGAAAATGCCAAAAATACTTCGCGATACGGACTGCAGCTGATGAAACAAACCAAGCGAAGACGAGATGCAACGCAATGAGATACTGACATGAAACGGTAGGTATAAAACATCGTGTGCAGCACCGAAATAATCATCAGTTCATCTCCAGTTTTCTCTCAGTGAACACACATCAATCTGTTCAACATATTCAACATGTTCAAGGTACGCAATTTGGGGCTTCAGTGTGAACAGTAATGGTTTGAATCCACATTCACAATATTCTACAACCAACTTCAGATTCTTGCCCTGCTTGCCTGCCTGGCCATCTTTGCCTCGGCCCAGTACCATGGAGAGCATGAGCACAAGGAACACCACGCTCACCCGAAGTACAAGTTCGAGTACGGCGTCAAGGATCCCCATACCGGTGACCACAAGACCCAGTGGGAAGTTCGTGATGGAGATGTCGTCAAGGGAGCCTACACGCTGCACGAAGCCGATGGAACTGAGCGAGCGTGTAGGCTCCCTTGACGACATCTCCATCTCGTACTTCCCACTGGGTCTTGTGGTCACCGGTGTGGGGATCCTTGACGCCGTACTCGAACTTGTACTTCGGGTGGGCGTGGTGTTCCTTGTGCTCATGCTCTCCATGGTACTGGGCCGAGGCAACGATGGCCAGACAGGCAAGCAGGGCAAGAATCTGAAGTTGGTTGTAGAATATTGTGAATGTGGATTCAAACCATTACTATTTACACTGAAACCCCGAATTGCGTACCTTGAACATGTTGAATATGTTGAACAGATTGGTGTGTGTTCACTGAGAGAAAACTGGAGATGAACTGATGATTATTTCGGCGCTGCACACGATGTTTTATACCTCACACTCAGGGACTCGCGAGCGAGACCCGTCTGCATTGCATTTCTGCCAGTAATTATCATGTATTCACGCCTACGCTTGTTTCATAGCTGGGGCAATGGGCATTTATTTCTCAATATGAACATATCCAGCATCAACAGAAAATCAATCGGTCGAAACTCCTGCTGTTTGAGCACTCATTTACTTGAGCATATGACAATGATTGCCATCAACGATTGATGTTCCTACGATCAGTCACGATCGTAGCTACCGACAGGATGAAAACAATATAACAAAAGTGGTAGCTCTCTATCATCACAATGCGGCTCCTTAAAAATATATATATTCCCGCTATTACCTTATTACTCGCTATTATCTTATCTAACATTCTTATTATCCTGTACAGTATGACATAGATGTAGGCGAACCAGTGAACAAATTTATATTTTGTTTCCTTTCTTCAGCATTAAAGATCTAAACACCTAAAAGCATTTTCTGTTGTTGTTGCGGGCTAGATTCTTGTGTTTGCAAAAAAGATCAATTGAAATGGAATCTAAATACCAACAAAATATATAGATACACTGCGCTATGAACGCTTTTGCTTTCTACCCCAAAACCAGATAGTATTGAAAATAAAACAGTGCCAAAGCAGATCGTATTGATAAAAAAGCAGTGCTAAAATCATAAATACATTTATAACTTCAAAACAACTGATGTAATGTTTTTAAAATGATTTCCATTCAGTTTATTCTAATACATTTGAATTTGGCTGTCTTTGGGTTCTGACGTTCAGTAGATAGCTTAGTAGTGCTTGTCGACATTGACGTAGCTGGCACCCGAGTGTCCATGGTGAAATCACTAATTTAAACTTTTTAAGTAATCACAATCAATGAGTGTACGTTGTGGATAGTGAACGCTTACAATAATATGTTTTATATCAAACTTAGTGGTAGGAGTTTATTCAGATTGTTATTGTTCAGCAATAATCATTCAGATATTGGCTTTCATCCTGCTACGGTAGTATGAATAAGAACAGAATTAAGACGTAATAGACCAAAAGATGACAGGTATGATCGCGAATGGCGTTACGTAAAAAAAAGGAAGTTGAGTTCTTAAAATATTTTAGCACACGGAGGATCATCGTATGAATCGCAACTTGGAGGTTCGTCTTCCCCTAGCCAGGATTGGCTACCCGATATTAGTGAAATAAATGTATTCAGCCGTTACACAAGAAGCATAACCGTGAGAGTGACTGCAGCAAGAAGGAGAAATGTAAGAAGCAGAATATAATTATTTAATCATAACACTCGTCAAGAATTGTAATTTCAACAATTATGTATTTTTTAGTTTTTTGTGCAACATAACAACATTTTCCGATTTCATATCATCCATTCCAAACAAGAGGGTCTTAGTAATGCTTGGTGTAGCTGGCGCCTGATCCGTGAGCGTAGTCATGATGTCCATGCCCTCCGTAGACCTGCGGGTGATGAGCATGTCCAACGTTCTTGACATTGGCCTCGAAACCGTTGTGGCCGTCCGACTTGTACTCGACCACACGCTCAGTTCCATCGGCTTCGTGCAGCGTGTAGGCTCCCTTGACGACATCTCCATCACGAACTTCCCACTGGGTCTTGTGGTCACCGGTATGGGGATCCTTGACGCCGTACTCGAACTTGTACTTCGGGTGGGCGTGGTGTTCCTTGTGCTCGTACTCTCCATGATACTGGGCCGAGGCAACGATGGCCAGGCAGGCAAGCAGAGCTAGAACCTAGAGAAGAACGAGATTAATTTTATTAGAACGTTTGAAAGATTCAATAAGCAAACTGGATCATCGTACCTTCAACATTCTGAGTTGTAGGGAGTTGTATTGACAAGCTGCTGGCAGAAGATGAACTGATGAATATTTCGGACCTGAAGTGATGCTTTATACCTAGTACTCAGGGTCATCCGCTTTGGGTACGTCTTCTTCGGGTGAACTTCAAAATTAGCATTCTCAAGAACGCGGTGAAGATATTACATTTTCACGCCTTTTGCTGTACGGTTTGTGGTGAAAATAGCTACGTGAGAGTTTTTTTACCTCGTCTGCCCCATGAAACCCCCGAAGGAGGTCATTTTGGGCATCAGCTCTGGTGCAACAGCGCTGCGCTGCACCGACACAGAAATTTCCATGCATGCGCGGGGTAGAATGTTCATGCGAACGCCACAATGAACGCAACGCGAGAAGGTTCAATTTTCCAATGATCATTTTCTGACCCGTGCGGGTGGCACGGCTGTCAAACGGCTACCGGCCACCCCGGGGCCAGCTGTCAGATCAAAATGGATCACAAAATAATTGCTGGCCGTGCGCGCTCGCGCCACTGATTGAATTTAATGGCATTATGTGCAATCGACCCCGGGTGGATGGGTGGCAGGGTGGAATGGACGGCCGCAGGAATAGAAATGCCGGCAGGGGGACATGCGGATGGTAAAAAGAAACCCCCGGCAGCCGAGCCGTCGCTTTGGCCAGTAAAAACAAACAGCGAGAACATAACACGGGCGCATACATTTCCCTCGCACAAACCGTGCGCGCAGCCATAAGCGGGCTGCGCGAAACTCCTGGTACACCCCCTTGGCGTATGTTTTTTTTTGTTTTTTCGGTGTGCGTGCGCGAGGAAAATGTGGGCCATGCACGGACGGGGGCCCCGGCCTGCTGACCACTGGACGCTGTCGCCGTGTACCAGAAGCGGTCGGTCGAACACCCACCCGATGTTCGTTCGGGTCCATCCTCCCTCGGCTGGATGGCCCGGTCCCCACCACGACGTCCCCAACGCCACACACACGCCGGTGCATGATGTTATAACAATCGAGCGTTATGCTGCACGTACAATTCGGCGGGGGTTTGCTTGTGCTTTTCGCGGCGCCCGCGCTACCGTGAAGCGCTTCTCCGCGGGCGAGTGCGAGAGTGGGAGCTGCGCAGCAGGGACAGGTGAGTCGGCGCGGTCGGCGTATAAATAGGCTGGTCGGCGTGACGGTAAGGTATCAGTTTCACATTAGCCTTCCCATCGTCTACATTCAACGCAACCAATTAGCAGCAAAAATGTTCAAAGTAAGTTGCGTCGGAGGATCCCACAGGACGCTAGGGACACTGGTTCTAATCGCACCTTCTGCTTTCTTCTCGCCAGATCATCGCTATCGTTGCCTGTCTGGCCGTGGTTGCTTCCGCCCAGTACTACGGAGGAGAGCACGGTCTCAGCGGATACGGCCAGCACCACGAGGAGCACAAGGACTACTACGCGTACCCGAAGTACAAGTTCGAGTATGGAGTGAAGGACCCCCACACCGGTGACCACAAGAGCCAGTGGGAAGTGCGTGATGGAGATGTCGTCAAGGGACAGTACTCGCTGCACGAAGCCGACGGTACGGAGCGTGTGGTCGAGTACAAGTCGGACAAGCACAGCGGCTTCGAAGCCGTCGTCAAGAAGGTCGGCCATGCCCATCACCCGCAGGTGTACGGTGGACACCACTACTAGGAACCCCACTCCAGTTGTGCTCCTTTCCCGGGGAAGGAGCATTAGTGCAATGTCCTATCCGCTGCGTCTGGCCTACGTTAGAGCTGGAGCATTTTTTCCTACCCCGAATGTGATATCTTAACAGAAGCTGGAGAAAGCTGAACAGAAATGAAAACAAAAACACACTCACAAAATAAAACACTGAAAACATTATTAAAAAAGGTTTATTTTGTTTTTGTTTTAAGTTCGCACAACTGACTGCTCGTAACAGCTGTCATCGTACTTCTATAATGGCATTATGTGCAATCGACCCCGGGTGGATGGGTGGCAGGGTGGAATGGACGGCCGCAGGAATAGAAATGCCGGCAGGGGGACATGCGGATGGTAAAAAGAAACCCCCGGCAGCCGAGCCGTCGCTTTGGCCAGTAAAAACAAACAGCGAGAACATAACACGGGCGCATACATTTCCCTCGCACAAACCGTGCGCGCAGCCATAAGCGGGCTGCGCGAAACTCCTGGTACACCCCCTTGGCGTATGTTTTTTTTTAAACATTATTAAAAAAGGTTTATTTTGTTTTTGTTTTAAGTTCGCACAACTGACTGCTCGTAACAGCTGTCATCGTACTTCTTCTTACGCCTAAAAGTATGCAATATTGGCTACAAAACGCTTTATTGGAACCATTATAGGTACGCTCTCTCTGAAGAAATGCTCCTCATCAGTTTAAACGATAACAACACTCTCTTTGTTGATCTGTACTTGATCCTTAAAGTTACTCACAATACTTTTCAATGTTTTTTGGTGTTTAAAACTGCTGCTTCGGTTAAGCGAAAACTCATTATTATTATATCTTCTCGTCAACAATATATTGTATATTGGATTACCATTTAATGTTCCATTTTTATTTCCTCTATCAATTAATATAACCTTGACCACATAAAACCATACATCACATTAAACATAAAACAAAACAAATGCGAAGATCTCTACGCCAAGAGAAAGAAGATACCTTATATTTTTTCATATCCTATTTTTATTAGTATATTTAAGTATGCATCTACATGTCCATCTATTTACTACATTTAATATTTTTTTACAAATCTCATTAAACAAGACATATAACCTGCATATCATCTAAAATATTTATACCTAAATAGTTCACAAAAAGGGAATTATGAGTTATTAAAATAAAACAGATCAGAAAAATAGTTAAATGCCACACATATCACGATAAAAAAAAATCACCATTATCGTAACGAGTGCAATGTGGAACCGAAGTTTTCGTTAACTGATTAGCTATTCCACTAAAACGTCATCTATTGTGCCGTTAAGACGATATACACATGCTCCGATACCTGGATCTCAAAGGAGAAGCATACGACATATATATTTGTTTATAGTTAGTGGCAAAAAAATAATATTTATCTTCATATCTTGTTCAAGTGTTAACCAAATCTTTTAAGTTTAAACCATTGATGTAGCATTATGACTATTTGACATGTGTTTCTGTTCTTATTAAATGAATATTACTTAATGATCAGTTCTAAACCATTCTATGGTTTTTATGCATATTTGGAAAACGCATTTTTTTCTCAATTTTTATTAGTATATTTAACAACTACACGGTTGTTTACAGATTACTCAATCCTAAAGTGCATTTTTTCAGCTAAACATTATATCACATACGAAACAAATATTGCTTCAAAGCAAGACCTGACACACCCCCGTTGCTGCTCGATGAACAAACAGGCCTGCAATATTCCTATCTCTGCCCGGAGCGCACAGCCAAGCACGTCATCAATCGACGACAAACTCAACTTAACACAGCTAGCAGCGCATCGTAAACAAAACAACAACATAAAAATCATAACACTTCATCTCATTGGCGAGGAATTCATATC
>LULB01041811.1:0-23487 GCA_002091845.1 Anopheles cracens
CGCAATCGATCCACCAAGCGGGGAGCAGACATTGATTTTACCATTCCGCAAGAAGTGTCCAGTATTGGTGAAATATTCAAGAACTCGATGTGGTGAGACACACGCATCGTGTACTCTAAAAATAAAACACTTAACTTGCGTCACTTTCAAACCCGGCAACACTTAATCTTCCACATTCCACGTTCGTGCAAACGATAACCTTTCTGTGGCATAATCCGCGTGCCCACCTTGTGTGTCAAGCGATGTTGCTGTGAAAGTAATTTATGTGATAACCCCTCCTGCGCACATTCTTCCTCGCCGACCGGAGAACTCAAGAAAGGAACCATAGACCACGCCACCACGCGGTGTGTGTGTGTGTTGGCGTATGTTTAATTGAAAATATGTATTCCGTGAATGTGTGTGTGTGAGCGTCCGTGGGCCAAAACCACCCGCCGGTCCGTTAGGCGGGTGGCAAGTTCCTCTTCCTGAGTCTCGGGTGTGGGTATGTTTGTGTTTTTTTTGCGTCCTATTGTAACGCATCCCTGCAACGGAACATAGTTTGGAGGATTCTCGGAACTCTCGTTTGAACTCGGCGTACCTGTACGATGTGCGAGCATATAAACTCGGATGCGTTGTGTTCCGTTAGTTTATTCTCTGCCCTGGGCAGAGTGTGGCGGTGGGCTATCGTTCGATCACACCGCACCGGGGCGACGATTTATGCTCGAACGCTTGTTAACGAACCGAGCTGTGAATTATGGCACGCGTTTCTGTATCAACGGCTAAATATTAGTTTTTGAGCTCAGCGATCTCGGACAATGCTAATCGGACAGATTTAAACCCATTATGTCATACTGGGTGCGGTTTCAAGCTGGAACAGAGGCTGGAAGGAAGGTGGAAACAATGTGTCTTATCGCGAAGACGCTACAGTGGTTGCTGTTTTGTTAGACGTGTCCAAGAAGCACATGCTCAAGAAGTAGCCCATAAATCATTACATTCTGGTGCGCTTTGTTTAGACATACAACACCACCAATCCCCAACATCACTGGCTTGAAGAATAGTTGAATAGTGCATTGTTTGAGTCATCAATTTGTGTAAAACGGTTGACCGATTCGATTCTGATAAACGTGCCGATAATTGCTCGCCCTGCGCTTCGCCCGTACTGCATGCTAAGCACGTGCATTTCAACGCTGCACAGTCTGATTCAATTAAACTTATAATTAATGACTCCTCACGCGGCTCGCTGCACCCCATCTCGTGGTCGTGCCGTTGCAAAATGAAAAGTGCCAGCGTGTCGACGGCATGTTGGACAACGGATGCGGGGGCTCAACGCACCAGCCATAGGGTCGTTGAAACATGCTCGCAATCGATCCACCAAGCGGGGAGCAGACATTGATTTTACCATTCCGCAAGAAGTGTCCAGTATTGGTGAAATATTCAAGAACTCGATGTGGTGAGACACACGCATCGTGTACTCTAAAAATAAAACACTTAACTTGCGTCACTTTCAAACCCGGCAACACTTAATCTTCCACATTCCACGTTCGTGCAAACGATAACCTTTCTGTGGCATAATCCGCGTGCCCACCTTGTGTGTCAAGCGATGTTGCTGTGAAAGTAATTTATGTGATAACCCCTCCTGCGCACATTCTTCCTCGCCGACCGGAGAACTCAAGAAAGGAACCATAGACCACGCCACCACGCGGTGTGTGTGTGTGTTGGCGTATGTTTAATTGAAAATATGTATTCCGTGAAATAAATAAAATGCTTTTACCGCGCCCGGACGGAAGTCGGCAACGGTCCGTTAGGCGGGTGGCAAGTTCCTCTTCCTGAGTCTCGGGTGTGGGTATGTTTGTGTTTTTTTTGCGTCCTATTGTAACGCATCCCTGCAACGGAACATAGTTTGGAGGATTCTCGGAACTCTCGTTTGAACTCGGCGTACCTGTACGATGTGCGAGCATATAAACTCGGATGCGTTGTGTTCCGTTAGTTTATTCTCTGCCCTGGGCAGAGTGTGGCGGTGGGCTATCGTTCGATCACACCGCACCGGGGCGACGATTTATGCTCGAACGCTTGTTAACGAACCGAGCTGTGAATTATGGCACGCGTTTCTGTATCAACGGCTAAATATTAGTTTTTGAGCTCAGCGATCTCGGACAATGCTAATCGGACAGATTTAAACCCATTATGTCATACTGGGTGCGGTTTCAAGCTGGAACAGAGGCTGGAAGGAAGGTGGAAACAATGTGTCTTATCGCGAAGACGCTACAGTGGTTGCTGTTTTGTTAGACGTGTCCAAGAAGCACATGCTCAAGAAGTAGCCCATAAATCATTACATTCTGGTGCGCTTTGTTTAGACATACAACACCACCAATCCCCAACATCACTGGCTTGAAGAATAGTTGAATAGTGCATTGTTTGAGTCATCAATTTGTGTAAAACGGTTGACCGATTCGATTCTGATAAACGTGCCGATAATTGCTCGCCCCAGTTATCCGCGGTAATGTTCGCGAATTTGTAATGAAGATAACTGTTTCTCCATCTATTCTGCGGCGTTGCCTTTCGTTTGTGATCTAATGTCGCTTGGGCTGCGTTTGTCGTTCTTCATTTTTTTGTTTGTCTCCGACGCATCAATTCCTCGAACTATGAAACCATGCGCCCACAAAGCGGGTGTCTTACCGTCGGCTCGTTTCAGTGCTTAATTGCTTAGAGATCCGTTTCTTCCCGGGTATGGACGGGGTGCGACCTGCTGGCATCTTACTACCGCACGATAAGATACTCCTGGCAGTCTCGGGCAGGGTATGACTCTCGCGACGTGACCTTCTAACCGAGGCTCAGGGGCGATCAGTCTAGCGACGGAAGAAAACACACAAACCGACACATCCCGAAAAGTGTGTTCCAAGCTCCAAACAAAACGGACAAAAAATACTCGCGCTGCCGGCAATGTCTGTGGAGTTCGCAAAAGCGTCTCCTCTGGCCACGACCGCCATGACCGACCGACCGACCGACTGCGGTGTGATGGTAGGCTTGATTTATGGACGACCCGCAGTTTGCCCCATAAATTTTACTTCGTTTAGACGTTTAGCCGGCGTGTGTGTGTGTGTGAGCGTCCGTGGGCCAAAACCACCCGCCGGTCCGTTAGGCGGGTGGCAAGTTCCTCTTCCTGAGTCTCGGGTGTGGGTATGTTTGTGTTTTTTTTGCGTCCTATTGTAACGCATCCCTGCAACGGAACATAGTTTGGAGGATTCTCGGAACTCTCGTTAATAAGTGTGATGCTGCTGCATTAAAAATAGAAACGTATTCATGGCCATGATTCATAAATAATGTTGGATTTTGGGTCGCCGTCGATGGCGCGGTGTCGTCGCGGTGCGCAACAGGGATGGCAGATGATGGCGCACGGTTCTAATGGAACGATGTTTAAAATCAATTACATCGCCAGCAGCCGCAGCGTGCCGGATGAATAATGTGCAAATGAAGTTAGAGGAAGAAATGTTGTCCGTTTAATTAAAATTCAATTAACAGCTTATGCCAGATTTTGTTAGCGATAGTGGACAAGGCAAGTCTCGGTGGCAATAGGGGTGGATTCCATTCCAACCATTAAAATGAAGGTTAGCTATCAGAAATGTCGATAATTAACGAATCAAAGTGATTGGACCTGTGTGCATAAGCCTCTCTCACATACATAAATTGCGAAAAAACTTACCCGAAGAAAGATCGCATGCACCTGCTGCTCTTGTCTTCATCTTCCTTCGCGACCCATTCGCAGCAACGAAGTGAAAATTTGCCAATCCCGCTGAATGGCGTATCGAAATGACGCTCAAAAATTTACGACCTGCTGAGGAGTTTTACTGCTCGAATTTGGACGCTGTTTTTTTTGTGTGAAATGATAACACAACGCTCTCGTCGGACTGATGGTGATGTACGCCAACTGACCAGAAGCTATTTTTGAGCTCATCGTCATTACTCACCTCGTGCTATCGGCCCCAAAAGTCTTGTACCTTCGAATGAGAGGAACCTGGTGGCCTTTCATTTCTACGCGATCACATCTCACTTTCTACCGAGCCCGCCGGCTACTCGGGTTAATGGATCCGGAAGAGGATGTTGCCACAGTGGGACCGGTCGCGCACCTAAAGTGAAGCAACAATGCTCAAGATAGCCCCAGCGCTCCCCAGCTCCGTCTCACGGGTCAACAACAATGTGCGAAAAGTGAAATTTCGCATTCACGATCTGCTTTGTATGCTGCCTTCGCTGCTTTTGCTAGCCCAATACCAAGAGGTTCAACTTCTCGACGCTCACGACGACCCTACTGATAGTGAGACGCCGCCGCCGAGACAAGATCGGGCGGCACCGTGCGGCGCATCCATTTGACACCAATCCGGCGTGCTGAAGCTGTCAATCAGAGTGTGGATGGAAAACAGCGATGGACAGCAGCCAGTACCGGCGTCCCAGCCGAGCCGCCCGGTTCCGAAACGGAAACGTACACTGCGGACCGCGAACGGCGATAGCCCGGTGAGAGAAAAAAGCATGAATGAACAAACAAGTGGAGATTAGATGGATGGGACGGTTTGTTCGAGCAGTGGGCAGGAGAAGAAGAAAAAAACTACTCCATACGCTTCCTTCTGCATACCAGCAACCCGTATTGTGTTTAGGTAACTGGTTCCTTGTACGTTGGCTCGCATGAAAGAAAACACTTGCTGAAGGTCTTTTATTTATGGCTGGTTTGTACCTGCTGGAACATTTCAATTTCGCTTTGATAGGAATAAAAATCTGCTCAGCATCACACCGGAAGCGGCTGAATATGAATCCTGAACAAACTAACACAAAAGGCCCGCACCGAAACCTAATCAATTTTTCGAAACAGACAGATCCCGCTGAATGGCGTATCGAAATGACGCTCAAAAATTTACGACCTGCTGAGGAGTTTTACTGCTCGAATTTGGACGCTGTGTTCGGTTTGGTTTTGGAGGACGAATACACACATGCAAACGCGAACTCGAACGATGTTTTCACAGATTGTCGTGTCCGTCGGCGTCGTCCCCTGGCACGCTGCATCCACCACATCCGGTCTGCACGGGCGGCAAAGGTCGGCCGCTTTTGGCTAGACGCAATTATCCGCACGTTTTCAGAATTTCCGAAAAGAAAAACGGTTGCTCCACACGTCGAGATGTTGTTCTTTCCGTCCGCGAATCGTCGGTTGAGGGTTCGTCGGTTTCAATGAGCCGGTGCTTATCACATGAATAATTTTCGACAGGCGGCGAGTTTGCGGCGGGTTTGAAGGAAGGAAGTAATCGCCTGACATTAGGCTATATTAGGCGCTCCTAATGGAGATGGAATCTGTTGGAAAATGGAACAATTTTAGCATTTGTTTTGTACTAGTCTTCGTTTGAAGCAACTCTTCTCTACCTTCGCCCATGGTTCTGAGAAGATTGCCACACTAAGATCCTATTCCTGACATACCAAACTCAAACTATGCAATTTAAATGCAAATTGTAGCTCCCATGCTTGGTACTCTTTGATCTACACACTCACTGCGCCGTGAAGAAATGTTGTTGCTGCATTGGCTTCCCTTTCGGTGAAGTGAAATTTGTTCTGCCGGAAGGGGTGTGAGCGCGATGGAAACTTAAATTGAGTTCGCAAAAACACGGAGCGGTGCGTCGTGTGAGGATTTAATTAAAGCTTGTGAGTTGTGTTTTTGTGCGGTGGAGATTTTAATTTGAAATTTCTTCCCAATTTTAATTCAACAGTCGCCTGAACCGAGGGGGCGATGAGCATGCATTTTGGATAGTGTTAATCCACTCCAGTTTTGGCAGTTTTTTTTGTTTTGCGTTAAATTGTTAGGTTTTTATTCAACAGTTTTTGTTTATTTTATGCTTCTTTTCTATTAAAGCATAAATGTAAAGTCTCAGGCAACTACCGTCTTATTTGCAGCAAAAAAATACAGAAACACGCTGGATCGCATCTCTGTTATAAATCATTCTGTGCGTGATGAGAAAAACGAGGCTCCAAAATGTCAAATTATTCCCGCCGCACATTTCCATTCCGTTCTCAGCGCTGGCGATGTAAATCGCGAAGCAGCAGTGGAAATTCCTCAAAAATTGCGATCGTCGACTCGCGAACCCCGGAGGGGAAGAACTCGTATGAGCGAAGATGCGATGTGTTTTCTTAAGACAAAAGACGCGCCCTGCCCCGGCGATAGTTTGTCATTCTGTGGTGCGTTTCGTCGGCAGTGACAGAGTGACGGTGAAACGATCGGTGGACATAAGCACGCAACAAACACGCGGGCTGAGCGGACGATCCCGCGAGCTGGTGGTAATAGCTCCGGTGGGAAATGGGTCATGAAGTCAGTGAGCCGCTCGTTCGGTTCGGTTTGGTTTTGGAGGACGAATACACACATGCAAACGCGAACTCGAACGATGTTTTCACAGATTGTCGTGTCCGTCGGCGTCGTCCCCTGGCACGCTGCATCCACCACATCCGGTCTGCACGGGCGGCAAAGGTCGGCCGCTTTTGGCCAGACGCAATTATCCGCACGTTTTCAGAATTTCCGAAAAGAAAAACGGTTGCTCCACACGTCGAGATGTTGTTCTTTCCGTCCGCGAATCGTCGGTTGAGGGTTCGTCGGTTTCAATGAGCCGGTGCTTATCACATGAATAATTTTCGACAGGCGGCGAGTTTGCGGCGGGTTTGAAGGAAGGAAGTAATCGCCTGACATTAGGCTATATTAGGCGCTCCTAATGGAGATGGAATCTGTTGGAAAATGGAACAATTTTAGCATTTGTTTTGTTTCGGTAAACAATCGCAACAGGCAGAAGAAAGGAAACCTTTGCAGCGTCCTGGGAACATGGCGGAATCGCAGGAATCGCGTGCCGAACAGGCGAAAATGTGTTTAAATTAATAGAAAATGACTTGTGAGATTTCTGTTGCTGTTGTTGCTGCATTGGCTTCCCTTTCGGTGAAGTGAAATTTGTTCTGCCGGAAGGGGTGTGAGCGCGATGGAAACTTAAATTGAGTTCGCAAAAACACGGAGCGGTGCGTCGTGTGAGGATTTAATTAAAGCTTGTGAGTTGTGTTTTTGTGCGGTGGAGATTTTAATTTGAAATTTCTTCCCAATTTTAATTCAACTTTGTGGTGGTGGTGGTGCTACGATGAAAGCATAGAAAATCGGGGCGTTGGGAGGCTTTATCGAGCGGTGAAATCGCACGAACGGTCGGCTAAAATCGCACCGTACCATCAATCATGCCATTGTTTCCTGGTGTAAGCTTGGCTGGGAGTTCGCGAAGCCGGTTGGGAATAAAAGCGAACCGAGTGGGAACTTTATCCTATCGCCATTTATTTATGCTCCATTTAGAGGGTCCACCCGGTGAGCTTTCTCCCTGTGGGGGCAGGCGTGTCCAGGATGTTTTAGGATTCCTTTTTTCTAAAGATCTAAAGACCTAAAGACTCCATCGAAACGAAAGACGGATTGGTGGTGCCTGTTGGTCCTCTCGTGGCGATTAGTGGGAGATTATCGATGGGTGTGTGATTATCACATATCTTTCACATCACACTGTTTAATCTTGTTAGTGAAAATGTAGGTTAAAAACTCCTCCCGCATCGCTGCCTCCAGCAACGGGACAGAACGAGACGAGAAACAGGAAATCATCAACTTTTATCAAACAAAACACCAACCGCAAGGGGTCCCGTAATGCGCCAAAAGAAAGTCTTCCCAACGCGGCGATGCTCGCGGGTGTCTTATGACCCCGCGTGTCGTCCTGGGTCGTAAATCTTTTTCCACTCGCCCGATGCACGGTATGGGTTTCCACCCGTTCAATTAGCACCTGGGCCCACCTTCAGCGCTAATCTGTATCGCGCGCCCGCTTCTCGCACGCTTTCTTGGCGAAAACGCGCTGCGGTCTAATTTGCATGCCAAACGGGAGAAATCAACGGCTTGGTCTGATTAATAAGTGATTATCGCTGAACACACACACACACGAGAGCATGAGCTACCTCCATTGGAAGCAGTCAAACGTTTCGAGCAACCATGCTGGCTGCTCCCGCTTGGAATCGGTTCGACAGATGTCATTCCATTTCGGCGCGTTCCCTGCCTGAGACTTGCGGTGTTTGTTTATGAAGTTGTTTTTCATCGCTTTATGATCGATCAACGGGCGATCGATCCGGTTTCAAATACACACACTACTCCTCAACCGTTCCAAAACGCCGATCCGGTTTCGGTAAACAATCGCAACAGGCAGAAGAAAGGAAACCTTTGCAGCGTCCTGGGAACATGGCGGAATCGCAGGAATCGCGGGCCGAACAGGCGAAAATGTGTTTAAATTAATAGAAAATGACTTGTGAGATTTCTGTTGCTGTTGTTGCTGCATTGGCTTCCCTTTCGGTGAAGTGAAATTTGTTCTGCCGGAAGGGGTGTGAGCGCGATGGAAACTTAAATTGAGTTCGCAAAAACACGGAGCGGTGCGTCGTGTGAGGATTTAATTAAAGCTTGTGAGTTGTGTTTTTGTGCAATAAAACGCTCCAAGCCACACCTTGCTGGTCGGGTTGAGAATTCATCTCACGTTTCGGTTTTTTTCGAATCAGCAACGCACAACAAGGCCATTGGAACGGGAGATGTTTTGTTATGCTGATTATGTTTTCGACCAGAGTTTCTGGTGTGTTTTTTTGTGGTGGTGGTGGTGCTACGATGAAAGCATAGAAAATCGGGGCGTTGGGAGGCTTTATCGAGCGGTGAAATCGCACGAACGGTCGGCTAAAATCGCACCGTACCATCAATCATGCCATTGTTTCCTGGTGTAAGCTTGGCTGGGAGTACCAAGTGGCCTGCAACCGGAAGAAGTTTTGCGGGATGATGAGAGTGAAATTATTGCTCTTTCAATCTTGCCGTTTTTACTGTGTGTGTGTGTGTGTTTTTTTTTGTTTCAGCTCGAATAGGTTTTTATAATGCTTCTGCTATTTGCGCTCCCCGACGGGCGCCACAGGAATTTGCAGCTCGATGGCGCTTACGCGCCATGGATGCATGACCCATCGAGCTGAGGAGAGTCAATTATTTAATCATGATTTATTCATCACCTTTTACTGCTCTGCTCCACGCGTTTGGGTACACGCGGAACACACGTTACCGTTTCGAATCGATCATGTACCGGGCCCGGGCAAGAGAATGTTTGTGCATAAAATGGCGGGAGAAATGTACAAGAATAATGCTCACCGCCACGCGGAAGCGCCATTTGCGGATCAGCTGCCCAGCATGGGTGGAGGAAATTCGCGATTATGCATCAGATTAACATAATTATAATTGTTAATTGAGCTACTTCATTAAGGCAAATTAAAGCAATGCAATGCGCGCGCGATGCTGCGGATGCGTGTGTGTGTGGAGTAGTGGACACAAGATTATCATACCGAGAACTGTCGGTGCTACTCGGGGACGCCTTTCTCTGGGGATCGATTCCGGCGAAAGAAATGTGTAATTAATTTTCAATTATGCACAGAACGCGCGGATTTATGGGCGACCTGCTTGCGGAAACAAAACACATCTCCGAGCCTCCTTCCTATCGCATTAATCTTTGCTGGCTCATGCGTAATTTAGCGGCATCTATTCTCATCCTCGATAAACCAAACCCACCCATCATTAGACTAATCTCCCGCCTGTTATAGGAAAAGGCTAAACGCGTCTAATCGGAGCTTAATTTGTGTAATTGCCCCGTAGGCTTTTTAACGCACTGCATACGATTACGATTCGGTATGCTTTCACGACTGCTTGCTGTATGGGTGTGTTTTTTTATATCCCTTTTCTCGCTCACACCATAATTATGAGCATCATCATTCAGTGGCCTAACGACAACTAGAACGCGCTCCCCTTTATCTGCTGCCAAAAGGCCAGCCGTGCGCGCGCCAAACGCGCCATGTAATTATAACTTTAGAAAATTAATACAATCTCCAAGTGGCCTGCAACCGGAAGAAGTTTTGCGGGATGATGAGAGTGAAATTATTGCTCTTTCAATCTTGCCGTTTTTACTGTGAAGCGAATATGCATAAATGAACCGGGACAATTTGGGTTGGTCAATCACCACTGTGTGATGCTTGCTTCCTGTGCTCCCGGCGAGTTCGAGTTTGTTGTTTATGGCGGTGAGTTTATGTCAATGGCGATTTTAGCACACCGCGAAGCGTGTGAGCATAATTGAATTATTCTCCATGTGGAAAAATTGTTGACGTGAGATTAAAACACCGGACGTGGTGTTATGGGGGATTTGGGCGAGCTTTTGCTTCATTGCACACAATCATTATATAATTTGCCGCTTTAAAGGATTTGAGGATTTCGAATGAGCATTTAGCTCATTTGAAAGCGAGGAGATATTAAATCTGCTATCATAACTCGTTGCAAAATCATATCCCATTTCTTCTGTACCAATATTTTCTTGTTTGAAGTCTGTAACCACTATAAATGTATCCAGACTCCTCTTCCACCAACTTTGTAAAGAGATAACATCTTCCAGTTCGGTTTGGTTTTGGAGGACGAATACACACATGCAAACGCGAACTCGAACGATGTTTTCACAGATTGTCGTGTCCGTCGTCGTCGTCCCCTGGCACGCTGCATCCACCACATCCGGTCTGCACGGGCGGCAAAGGTCGGCCGCTTTTGGCCAGACGCAATTATCCGCACGTTTTCAGAATTTCCGAAAAGAAAAACGGTTGCTCCACACGTCGAGATGTTGTTCTTTCCGTCCGCGAATCGTCGGTTTCAATGAGCCGGTGCTTATCACATGAATAATTTTCGACAGGCGGCGAGTTTGCGGCGGGTTTGAAGGAAGGAAGTAATCGCCTGACATTAGGCTATATTAGGCGCTCCTAATGGAGATGGAATCTGTTGGAAAATGGAACAATTTTAGCATTTGTTTTGTACTAGTCTTCGTTTGAAGCAACTCTTCTCTACCTTCGCCCATGGTTCTGAGAAGATTGCCACACTAAGATCCTATTCCTGACATACCAAACTCAAACTATGCAATTTAAATGCAAATTGTAGCTCCCATGCTTGGTACTCTTTGATCTACACACTCACTGCGCCGTGAAGAAATTGAAAACTACTTCCGTGTGAGAGTACTTTTCCTTCTCAAAACTACTCCATACGCTTCCTTCTGCATACCAGCAACCCGTATTGTGTTTAGGTAACTGGTTCCTTGTACGTTGGCTCGCATGATAGAAAACACTTGCTGAAGGTCTTTTATTTATGGCTGGTTTGTACCTGCTGGAACATTGCAATTTCGCTTTGATAGGAATAAAAATCTGCTCAGCATCACACCGGAAGCGGCTGAATATGAACCCTGAACAAACTAACACAAAAGGCCCGCACCGAAACCTAATCAATTTTTCGAAACAGACAAATCCCGCTGAATGGCGTATCGAAATGACGCTCAAAAATTTACGACCTGCTGAGGAGTTTTACTGCTCGAATTTGGACGCTGTTTTTTTTGTGTGAAATGATAACACAACGCTCTCGTCGGACTGATGGTGATGTACGCCAACTGACCAGAAGCTATTTTTGAGCTCATCGTCATTACTCATAGTTTGGAGGATTCTCGGAACTCTCGTTTGAACTCGGCGTACCTGTACGATGTGCGAGCATATAAACTCGGATGCGTTGGGTTCCGTTAGTTTATTCTCTGCCCTGGGCAGGGTGTGGCGGTGGGCTATCGTTCGATCACACCACACCGGGGCGACGATTTATGCTCGAACGCTTGTTAACGAACCGAGCTGTGAATTATGGCACGCGTTTCTGTATCAACGGCTACAGTTATCCGCGGTAATGTTCGCGAATTTGTAATGAAGATAACTGTTTCTCCATCTATTCTGCGGCGTTGCCTTTCGTTTGCGAGCTACTGTCGCTTGGGTTGCGCTTGTCGTTCTTCATTTTTTTGTTTGTCTCCGACGCATCAATTCCTCGAACTATGAAACCAAGCGCCCACGGGTGTCTTACCGTCGGCTCGTTTCAGCGCTTAATTGCTCAGAGATCCGTTTCTTCCCGGGTATGGACTGGGTGCGACCTGCTGGCATCTTACTACCGCACGATAAGATACTCCTGGCAGTATACTCCGGCAGGGTATGACTCTCGCGACGTGACCTTCTAGCCGAGGCTGAGGCGCGGTCAGTCTAGCGACGGAAGAAAACACACAAACCGACACATCCCGAAAAGTCTGTTCCAAGCTCCAAACAAAACGGACAAAAAATACTCGCGCTGCCAGCAATGTCTGTGGAGTTCGCAAAAGCGTCTCCTCTGGCCACGACCGCCATGACCGACCGACTGCGGTGTGATGGTAGGCTTGATTTATGGACGACCCGCAGTTTGCCCCATAAATTTTACTTCGTTTAGACGAATAAGTGTGATGCTGCTGCATTAAAAATAGAAACGTATTCATGGCCATGATTCATAAATAATGTTGGATTTTGGGTCGCCATCGATGGCGCGGTGTCGTCGCGGTGCGCAACAAGGACGGCAGATGATGGCGCACGGTTCTAATGGAACAATGTTTAAAATCAATTACATCGCCAGCAGCTGCAGCGTGCTGGATGAATAATGAGCAAATGAAGTTAGAGGAAGAAATGTTGTCCGTTTAATTAAAATTCAATTAACAGCTTATGCTAGATTTTGTTAGCGATAGTGGACAAGGCAAGTCTCGGTGGCAATAGGGATGGATTCCATTCCAACCATTAAAATGAAGGTTAGCTATCAGAAATGTCGATAATTAACGAATCAAAGTGATTGGACCTGTGTGCATAAGCCTCTAGCACATACAGAACCTAGAAAAACCTTACGGAAGAAAGATCGCATGCACCTGCTGCTCTTGTCTTCATCTTCCTTCGCGACCCATTCGCAGCAACGAAGTGAAAATTTGCCGCGGGACACCGTAAAGTCTACGCCCGGGCGCAGCAGTTATCCGCGGTAATGTTCGCGAATTTGTAATGAAGATAACTGTTTCTCCATCTATTCTGCGGCGTTGCCTTTCGTTTGAAGTGCCAGCGTGTCGACGGCATGTTGGACAACGGATGCGGGGGCTCAACGCACCAGCCATAGGGTCGTTGAAACATGCTCGCAATCGATCCACCAAGCGGGGAGCAGACATTGATTTTACCATTCCGCAAGAAGTGTCCAGTATTGGTGAAATATTCAAGTACTCGATGTGGTGAGACACACGCATCGTGTACTCTAAAAATAAAACACTTAACTTGCGTCTCTTTCAAACCCGGCAACACTTAATCTTCCACATTCCACGTTCGTGCAAACGATAACCTTTCTGTGGCATAATCCGCGTGCCCACCTTGTGTGTCAAGCGATGTTGCTGTGAAAGTAATTTATGTGATAACCCCTCCTGCGCACATTCTTCCTCGCCGACCGGAGAACTCAAGAAAGGAACCATAGACCACGCCACCACGCGGTGTGTGTGTGTGTTGGCGTATGTTTAATTGAAAATATGTATTCCGTGAAATAAATAAAATGCTTTTACCGCGCCCGGACGGAAGTCGGCAACCCACGTGGTGTGTTCGACAGAATGACACATTTTGTACAACGCGGCAGCGCTACTTTGTCCGACGGGGGTTTTCGCATGCGACGTTGACCATGTTCCGCCAACCTGCCAATACAACCACAACCTGTCTGGATCATCGGTTCCCACTGTACCGGACGCTGGACACTGACGCCAGCGTATGTAAATAAATAAGTAAATATGACAACAATACGCGCGGACAAGTGGCGTACTGCTGCGTACCGCGACTACCGTGTGGCCGTTGTAGTCTGGAAGAGAGCGGGATGGGGTGAGACAATATATCGTTTGAAAACGCGCGATGACAGTGGCGCGACGTGAGCCATCAATATCTGGGTACACGAACCGTATTGGGTTTTGCGCAGGCGGTCGGCTGACTTCAAAAGTATATTAAGCCCCACTGCGAAAGGAATTGAATTGGATAGTGCTTAAGATAGCCTATCGGAGTTGGGCAATAGGAGGCACTGGCCACCCTGTTTGCCACTCACTTTTTAGGCACGATAATTTATTTCATTATCCTGTTCAATCCTGTAGAATGGTCGATTGCTCCCCTTATTGTACGACCCGGGCAGTTTCTAACGAATTTGAATGGAGCAAAAGTGAAAGGACTCCCCGGGAGGAAGGGCACCCCATACAGCAGCCCCTGGCAGGCTATTTTCGGTAGCAACTACCCACCGTTTGCAATTGATCGAGTTGTAGTTGCAGCGCACCTACAAAAAAAGCAGGCCGTACAGCGTCTCACCTATTAAAGCTCCCATTTACTTTCGATTTACGCGCTAAATCACACTGCGCACTGATTGTTTTTGGGTCATTTTTGCGCACCGTCAGCGAAGGTGGCGCGGTAATGGTGATGATAAAAATGTGGCCCTGTCGTCGCCCGAGCCTGTCATCATTAGTGCGTTCGGAATGTACGATAGAGATGGCGGCGGAGAGAGCTAGAGAAAGACACTCGAAGTGCGCAATAAGTTTGGCGATTACTTTTTAGCCTGCCAGGGCTCCGTGGCGTGGAATTGGGTCACTTATTCCCAGCGGGACTCTGCCTTGATGCCCGGAGGCGCTGCTGACACTGGGCTCACATTCGTTCTGGTGGCAGTCCCGAGGCTTTCGCTTCATTAAACTTCGTTTTCGATTAACGCGAACGGAGCGTTAATGTTTGTTTGAGCGGAGGGAGCAGGAGTATGTTTTTACTGCCGCCCCATAATGATGAACAAAGAACTGTGCCTGTGGGCAAGAACTGGACCTCGATCGAACCTCGACGATCGTTTATGGCTCGCGCCGTGCACAGCATCCCCTACCGGCTCAAGGTCGTCTCGTTCGCCGGTGAGACAACACACATCTCGGCTCATTAGAGCCGTCGCGAAGCCGTCTGCGCCAAGGAAACTAGCCTACAAATTAACGTCCCCGCGTCTGATCAACGGTGTGGTTGGAGAAACTTTAATTAAATTATCATTCCCCGTATCCGGTTCGCTACCGAATGATCTCGCCGTGGGCTGGGCGTCCGCCCGTCGTGAGAACTTCCCTGTTCCGCAGGCAGGGCAGCTGTACGAGGCACCACTTTGAATAATAAATTAAGCCCAACGTCCGTTCCGTATGCCGATCCCTTCGACGGGGATGGGATTAACTCCCGGAGGCCATTCGCTGACCAACTGCTCCACATTTCAACGTCCGTCTTCCGCATAATCAATCATCCAGTCCGGGGGACACAAGCTCCAAGCCCCATTCTTTCCGATTTTCACACCCCAAAAAAGTTGGCTACTGTGCAGCCAGATTTTGTGCCTCATTTTCCCTTTCATTTTTAGTTAGTTTTCCCCCAAAACTTTCCCCCACTCAGTCAGTCAGTGGGGGAACCATTACATCGGCGTCGTCAAAGTGACACGAAAGCAAGAAAAGGTGTCTATAATCGCTTTGCACAGCTACAGTAACGCTTCATGGATTATTTTCGTGCCTTTTTGTGGTCCAAACTTGGCGCAGACGGTTTAGTGGGATTTAACCTTGAAATTGACTTAAGTTTTTTCCTGTCGGTATTAGAGGATTCCCTAAAGCATTACCTCTACAGCACGCAAGCACTTCGGGCGTAGCTAAAGTGCTCGGAAAGTGTTGAAAACAGCCCCAAGGCATCACCGTCCATAATCGATCGGGGTGACGCGAAAAACCGGGCCGCGGCGTGAAGCTGGCCGGGTGTCAAATTTCCACCCATAAAAACACAAATCAGAAGCAGCAGCAGGCGGTGTGGTGGGCACAAGCTGCCCAGCTGGAATTGGTTAGAAAGATGGCGGCGGCGACGGCGGCGGGTCCGATTGACAGCTGCTGATCTTGGGCGATGATCGATGGTCGACATCTTCGGGAGATCGGGAGAAGATCTCGCGCCACGTTTGCTGACCGGTATCGAATTAATCATCGGACGACGGACGCACATCGATCGCCAGTTCCTAGACCTTGATCGAAGTCGTCCCGCGCACTTTCTCTGCCCCGAGAGTCGCGTCTTATCGACAAAGTAATTCTGTGGCACGCCACGTGACGTGACACCATAATGGTCGGTTGCCGCGATTAAGCATAGGAATCAATCGAAGTTGATTTATGCGTCGTCGCCGGCAACGGATATGCGATAGACAACTCTTTCTCCATGCAAATCGCTCCGTGACAATGTTGCACCCAATTCTGCTCAGGTGGATCCGGTATTTCATTAAGTTGTCTTATCGGGTCTGCTCCAAAGCCCATGCCCAAGTATTACTCCGAAAGAATCCAGCTCCATACAAGGAGCGTACATTCCATCGGCCCATACTGCACAATGGCTGCCCTGACTAATTCGTTCCGAAATCTTCGGTAAAGAATCGTCTGCAAACGCGACCACGGTGCACCACGTGCAATATATCACAATTGCCACATTTTCCGACCGGGAAAGTTCGCTCTCCGCGCAACAATTTCTCTTCCATAACGACACGAAGAAATGCGATATATTTCCCATTCAATTGCAGTCGGCGGAGGATGCCTGGTGTCCTGGCAACCGTGCACAAAAGTAGCATAAAATTCCCGTTAGTCTCGTCGCCATTCGTTGAATAACACGCGGAAATGGCGGAAAAAACGTCCACCGGATCCTTTCTTGCCTTCGGGGCGCTTTTAAAGAATGTTGCTGCGAGCGGAACGGGACACCGAACGAAATTCCCGATTTTCCCGATCGCCACTGTTTCGTGCAGGTGAGCAGAGAATTTCCCATCTCCCCACCGTCGTCAATAACAACAGGTGCAATAGAAGAGTTCCTGCACGATGCAGAATCGAAAGTGGAAAATAGACACAAAAATGGCAGAAGAAAAAAAATCGCAAATTTAAAATTCCTAGTCGGTGGCCGATAAAATGTAAATATTTGTCCATCCATTCCCACCAGTTTCGCGTTTTGTAAAGTGCTCGGATACGAATCGCAGGGTCGATCGGATGTATCTTTGTTTCATCAATTAACAGCCATCGTAGTATCGGTCTCGAGATCATCCTCGTCTGCGGAACGGAACGTATCGAACCGGTAGAAGCTTCTAGTGGACAATATTTCCTGCTCGCGCGACGAGATTCTCTTTTTTCTTTCGGAGGTCTGACCATCGCCGAAGGCGTGAAACCGATTTAGATTTGCGCTTTTGGAATCCCGGCCCGGCCATCGGGAATCAGGTTCGAAGAATAGCGGCTAGGCGGGAGGCCACGCTGGTTTTCGTGCAAATTTATGCCGGGCTCGCGCGCACTTTCTCTGCCCCGAGAGTCGCGTCTTATCGACAAAGTAATTCTGTGGCACGCCACGTGACGTGACACCATAATGGTCGGTTGCCGCGATTAAGCATAGGAATCAATCGAAGTTGATTTATGCGTCGTCGCCGGCAACGGATATGCGATAGACAACTCTTTCTCCATGCAAATCGCTCCGTGACAATGTTGCACCCAATTCTGCTCAGGTGGATCCGGTATTTCATTAAGTTGTCTTATCGGGTCTGCTCCAAAGCCCATGCCCAAGTATTACTCCGAAAGAATCCAGCTCCATACAAGGAGCGTACATTCCATCGGCCCATACTGCACAATGGCTGCCCTGACTAATTCGTTCCGAAATCTTCGGTAAAGAATCGTCTGCAAACGCGACCACGGTGCACCACGTGCAATATATCACAATTGCCACATTTTCCGACCGGGAAAGTTCGCTCTCCGCGCAACAATTTCTCTTCCATAACGACACGAAGAAATGCGATATATTTCCCATTCAATTGCAGTCGGCGGAGGATGCCTGGTGTCCTGGCAACCGTGCACAAAAGTAGCATAAAATTCCCGTTAGTCTCGTCGCCATTCGTTGAATAACACGCGGAAATGGCGGAAAAAACGTCCACCGGATCCTTTCTTGCCTTCGGGGCGCTTTTAAAGAATGTTGCTGCGAGCGGAACGGGACACCGAACGAAATTCCCGATTTTCCCGATCGCCACTGTTCCGTGCAGGTGAGCAGAGAATTTCACATTTCCACCGTCGTCAATAACAACAGGTGCAATAGAAGAGTTCCTGCACGATGCAGAATCGAAAGTGGAAAATAGACACAAAAATGGCACAGCTACAGTAACGCTTCATGGATTATTTTCGTGCCTTTTTGTGGTCCAAACTTGGCGCAGACGGTTTAGTGGGATTTAACCTTGAAATTGACTTAAGTTTTTTCCTGTCGGTATTAGAGGATTCCCTAAAGCATTACCTCTACAGCACGCAAGCACTTCAGGCGTAGCTAAAGTGCTCGGAAAGTGTTGAAAACAGCCCCAAGGCATCACCGTCCATAATCGATCGGGGTGACGCGAAAAACCGGGCCGCGGCGTGAAGCTGGCCGGGTGTCAAATTTCCACCCATAAAAACACAAATCAGAAGCAGCAGCAGGCGGTGTGGTGGGCACAAGCTGCCCAGCTGGAATTGGTTAGAAAGATGGCGGCGGCGACGGCGGCGGGTCCGATTGACAGCTGCTGATCTTGGGCGATGATCGATGGTCGACATCTTCGGGAGATCGGGAGAAGATCTCGCGCCACGTTTGCTGACCGGTATCGAATTAATCATCGGACGACGGACGCACATCGATCGCCAGTTCCTAGACCTTGATCGAAGTCGTCCACTACGCGGACCGATCGATGGGTTTGACCAGCAGGGGGCGCTTTTAAAGAATGTTGCTGCGAGCGGAACGGGACACAGAACGAAATTCCCGATTTTCCCGATCGCCACTGTTCCGTGCAGGTGAGCAGAGAATTTCACATTTCCACCGTCGTCAATAACAACAGGTGCAATAGAAGAGTTCCTGCACGATGCAGAATCGAAAGTGGAAAATAGACACAAAAATGGCAGAAGAAAAAAAATCGCAAATTTAAAATTCCTAGTCGGTGGCCGATAAAATGTAAATATTTGTCCATCCATTCCCACCAGTTTCGCGTTTTGTAAAGTGCTCGGATACGAATCGCAGGGTCGATCGGATGTATCTTTGTTTCATCAATTAACAGCCATCGTAGTATCGGTCTCGAGATCATCCTCGTCTGCGGAACGGAACGTATCGAACCGGTAGAAGCTTCTAGTGGACAATATTTCCTGCTCGCGCGACGAGATTCTCTTTTTTCTTCCGCGTGTTGGTGCTGGAGTTTTCCGCTCATCGCAACGCGGGTTACAATGTACCGATGTGGTTCGCTTTGTCCGACTCCACAACAGGAGACGACTTATCGGAATGGTAAATCTAATCCACTTCAACATCCTTCCCTCTCGGGCTGGCAAACACGGGACAGGAAGTGAGTCAATATTGCAAATTTATTGCCATCAGACAATGTCTGATACAGTGTTGCGTCTGGGTCGGTGAGTACCGTGACGCGAGCTACGTCTGAATTTATGAACTCTTTTGATCGATCCGAGCAGACAAGACGATTTGATGCGAGTTCCCATTCTGTCGCTGGCACTTGAGCAGTGGAGGAATTGAGTTTCAGACACGGCTATTTTTAAGTAATGTCCCGTGGAGTCCCCACATCCACATCACCGTTGACATTAATGCTTATTTCATTGCCCATAATAAACGATTTAACACCGTCGAACTGGGGCCGGCAATCTTTTACCGCTTTGGCCCAGTTTTACGGGGACCCCATCGTCCATGCCCATCCAAAACAAAACTCGTCTTAACGAAACGCAGCAAACGCACCTTGTGTGTGGCTGATTGCCTCCGGGCAAAAGCGCGAACGGAGCGCGCGTTAATGGTGGTGTGGCCCGAAAGATCCTGTCCGGATTACATCAAATCCCATGCGCCCCGGACGAATCCGTTCCGTTCGATGACGATGACAAACACAAGACGGTTGCAAGACGTTCAGGGCTGTATTTGTACAGCTGTGGTGATTGTGTCGTCTTGCCTCGCATGATCTTCGTTTGCTCGCACATTATGCTCATCACGTTCATATTTCCCTCTTTCTTTTCGTCACGACCGCAGGTAACATGGAAATGCTGACCTACTTCTTCGGACCGATCGGAATTCTGCTCGGCGTCAATCTGCTACTGTTCGCCTCGACCGCCCGTCAGCTGACCTGTGGCCTATGGAAGCGGGACGACGTGAAGTCGACGACGGAACGGTAAGATCACCTCCGACCGGTGTACTCCGCTCGCGCCGGGTTTCTTTCGCTCTCTCCGTCACTAAATTCACCCCAGTCTTCCATGCTTGTGCTAATGGTAGTAGAGTTCTTGGAGGAGTTCTCTTCGAGCAGTAGTACTAATGCAACGAAACGAAACTAACCCAACACACACCGACACAGGACGCTCTTAGTATAGTGTGGGCAACATGTTAACGCTCTAATCGGGTGCTTCTAGAACAAGACCTGACACCTGACCATCCATAAAACGTCATTACCGTGCAGAAGTATTGCATTTATCACCATCATATCTCCACTCGCTGCTTCCGAAAAGAACTTTAACAACGTGTAGACAATCATCGAAAGCAGTTTGCTTCAAAGGCATCCCTTCCGCACCTTTTCGCTTCAATTTAAACCAATATAAATGGCTGCCATATATCCTCGTTCAGCGGGAAACGAGTTTTCCACCTTCGCGATCATAATTTGTCGCTGGCGTTGTTCAAACATTAGTTCCATTATAGATCGGTGCGGTGTAAAAGCAAACCTCGAAACCGTTCCTGCCCCGAGTCGGATAGCCTGAAAATCACTTTTGCAAACTTCACTTCACTGGACGTCCTTATGGACGAAGGCTGCTGCCTTGGAACGTGAACCGGAAAAACTTCCTCTCTCCCAGGGGAAACGTTCAATCAGCAGAAAAATAGCAGCCCCACCGAAACCGATGTCGAAACGTACGAGGCGAGGCGCAAAAAAAACAGGATCGTTTGCTTTTCCATCGAAGAATTGGCCTTCGGGCGTTCTCGTTTCGTCCTATCGTCGGCACCACCCAAAATGGGTCAGCACATTTTAAGTTTTTCCTGTCGAAAGCAAGTTTCGATTTAGAACGAATTTGTACAACACACACACATACGTACACGGAAAAGGTACACTACTTCATCCTGTTCCGGTCAGGTTTCGAATCAGTATCTGCCTTCCCACCGGGGTTTTTTTCCTTCCAACACTCAGTTGCAACCTCATTTCCGGCTCTGACAAGTAGTCGCCCTTCGCTCGCTTTCGGCCCCAACATTCGGAAGGTAAAAAATAATGCTTCCGTCGGTGGTGTACGCTCCCACCACCGAGTGGGCCAAGTGCCGCCACTCAGACGCGGGTGGCTAATGGGAGGAAAATAATTAAAACCACCCCACTGTTTTCCGCCATTTTTATTCAACCGATTTTTCGAGCTGAAACCCGCTTCAAGGACCTCTTCGCACTAGTGCAAACTGTTAGCGACTTGAGAGAGAGAAAAAAACGGCTCCAGCTGCCAGACGATTGCCGATAGAAATTCGCAACTTCCATTCCGGAATGTGGTATCGTAAATCCTGAGGAAGAAATTGTTTAATTAGCTACAATTACCCATCGCCAGGCAATGTTTTACTGTCGCACGGGATAATTAATTGCCGTTTAATCAAGTGTGCTCTTGGGCCGGCGATTGTTTCCTTGTGGTTTCGAAATCTTTTCTCAATATCGTGCAAAACGTAGGGAACAATTTTTCACAACTCTCTACCAAATCCGGAACGGATGTGGTTGAATAAATCTTTACTTTTAGTAGGCTCCAGGGTTTTGCCTCAAAATGGCATCGTTGGACAACGATTTCGTACCTTAAACTTATTCTTTCCCAATTAATCAGAAACAAAACCCCTCAGCATCATCAGAAATAGCCTGTTTTTTGTAGGAATTTCCGTTCCTAAAAAAACTAATTGAATCATCTTCCACTCAAACCAACTACAGCCGGAAGGGAACAAACGGAAACTTTTAAACGGATTGCCAAAAAGTGCAGTTGCACATGCAGTTTTCTGCCACCTAGCGGTGCACTCTCCCTGAAGACGAAGATGCAATTTGCTGCAAGGCAAAGAGACTCGAAAGGAACAGGCACGAAACAATCGGTTTCTAATTTTGATGGAAGTGAAGCTTCTCTGCGGAACGGAGACAAAGCACGGTACAATTGTTTGATCGTGTGGCAGTAAAACTGTGGCGGAAGAAAAACCCGCCTGCATCATTAGGGCAGCGCTGTCGTCTTCAAATAAGCACAAATAGTAGGATAATTGGATGGTGAGGTCCGTCTTCCTGTGCCGGTTGGGAAGACTGTGCGCAAGCATTTCTGCTCGGGAGGAGTGAGAGTATTATACAAATTAAAATAGCAAACAAGTGCCTCGAGCATATGCGAAATTTGATCTCAATTTTCGTAAGAGTTTTCCTCCTCTTAGGAAGAAGTATCGATAGTGACGGACCGATGTGATTTCGTCTCCCTGCTAAGTTGTGTGTTTCCAATTAAATTCATCTTCCGATACCTCTCGAGTGAGGTTGTTAGCGATGATGACTGCGACGACATAAATCGGACTTTGGTAACGATAAATTGCCATGACAGCGTGGATGGACCACGGAATTGTTTGAATTTCATTTCATCACAGTTTCGTTTGGGTCGTTCAAACGTTCAATTACATTCCGATTATTCGAGGAATGGTGAAGAAGATCCAACCGGGCGCGTTGCTACGGGCAGTTGGGGGGTGTATGTAGATCTCTCTCTCTTAGTTTTTTGTTTTGGTTGGTTTTTTCATTTCATTCTATGTGTCCTTGCTCTGTGTGTGCGTTATGTTTCGTTTCTGGCATGATTTAATGACCCACCAACCCCTCCCACACCCCTTTTTTGCCCCCCACCTCTTCTCTCTCTCTTTCTTTCTCTCCCTTCCCCCACCCATGTGGTATGCTCAGCCGCGGTTTGGTTTCTTCTCCCTCTTACAGTGCCGCGCTGGGGCGCGTCTGCCTCAAGCTGGTCGTCGTGATGGGAGTCACCTGGGTGGCGGACGTCATCTCCTGGGCCGTCGGTGGACCGAACTACATCTGGATCGTGACCGACCTGATCAACGCGCTGCAGGGCGTATTCATCTTCATCGTCGTCGGATGTCAACCGCAGGTGAGTTTCGTCAAAGGGGCCATTTCGCTGCCGTTGCTGTTGCTGAAGACATCCCGGAGAGCCAGGAGTCCTACATGATCGTCTGGCAGAATGTGTGATCGTTTATACTCTCTTCCATCTATTCAGTCGGAGGGATTTTCGCTTCCAGCCCTGATCGCAGCTCGTAGCAAGAGGAGCATAGAGAAAATAAGTCTCCTGCGGCTGCATGTTTCGCTGAACTAGGTTTGAGGTTAGGGTTTGTAAGACGAAGCGGTTGCACCGAAGAACTAAATGTTGGTTTCAAAGAAACTATTAACGCTTCAGCAACAGAATAACGAAATCGAGCTTCTAATAATGTTGTATTCACTTGCGAAATGCTAATAGTATGAGAAGATGGGAAGAGTACGAACAGTCTTGTTCCACTCTCCAACTACTCACCATCGATTCTCGAACAACCACAAAACTAGTTTCC
>KZ070024.1:11864-22433 GCA_002091845.1 Anopheles cracens
CCCCCCCTCTTCCCCCCAAAAACATGAGCGTGCAATCAAACGATGGGTTTGTTTGGTTGCACCAGCAAAACTGTCAAGTGCGCACGTAGCGGGTAAAGGATTAAAATCACATTTCCCCGTTGAAAAGGCGCAGGACGGTGGGAGAACACTTTCAACAAGCGGCAATGGAGACGCCCAGCCCGTGTAACGAACCCGGGTTGAAACCACTCTTTGCGTGCGTTTGTGTAAGTGTGCCGGAATGTTAAATGGGTGCTTTCAATTGAAAAAAGGGTTTAAATAGTAAATAATTGCCATGAACTATTCTAGCTCACGCATAGATGCATGCATCATTGTGACTATGTAGGGGCTCCATTTTGGCTTCATCCTACAACTAATATTATATCAATTTTCCATTGCGTACACCGTTTGTTTTAATGGTCGAGTTTTGTTTGTAACGTTAAACGAGAGACAACATGATGGATGAATTGCTGCACGCACACAGTTTTTAATGCTCTTACCAAGCGAGCATTGAGCGACCTAAAAGATGATATCAATTTATGCACGACACACTACAAGTGGAAAACATATAGAAGCCTGTGATTGCAACAGCTTCGTGGTAATATATGTTCATGCGGCGACATGTAACCGTTTTGTTCTTAGTTAAATACATAGAAAAGCAGAACAAAATAACATTGAAATGTTCTCATAATTATTGTGGCTAGTATATTCAACGAATGAACGATCTATTGTGCTGAGCATGCAACCAACACTGTGAAAACACTTCCACCACAATCATTGGAAAACTTAATGAAATTGCAATAATAATTTAATAATTATTAAAATAACTCTCCACGCGAACATATAATAACCAATAGCAATATTTGTGCACAACCAAACAACGCTTCCACGCACTGTGGCATTGGGGGAGTTTCGCACAAAATTTCACAGTACAGATTGTTCGCATATTTAACGCCCGCCACGATGCAAACTAATTTACATCGGTAGCAAGCAGCAGCAAAGCAGCCTCAGCTGCGCCGCCAAGCGCGCTGAATGTAATCCTCTTTTCCCGGCATTCCAAAGCAAACAGCTGCATCCATTCTCCCTCGGTGCAGCTAATCAATGTATTGCATTATCCAGTTTTCCGGTGCAAATTATCAGCGGAGCGCGGTAATTGAGATGCATAACTTGTCCGTATTCAATCCAAAAGCTCAATTCAGTCCCCCGGCAGCGTCCGCGCCCAGCATGGTTTGTTCCACCGACCTTCTCTCATAATCAGTATATCAAACACGATTCATTGAACTTATCTATTCTCATCGGCTCTGTGTGCGTGTGCAGAGCGAACACGCGAGAACCGCAACCAACGCTGTCCGCTCCCGGAACGAGCAACGGCTCTAAAGTAACCACGAAACGGTCGGTTTGTCTTGTTTTGGCGGGTAGGCTTGTTCGGGCCCGACGCCCCACACCACCACGGTCACGGTGGCCAACACAACAACAAATCGTCGCCACATAAATCAATTGATAATCGACCTAAAACATGAGCGTGCAATCAAACGATGGGTTTGTTTGGTTTCACCAGCAAAACTGTCAAGTGCGCACGTAGCGGGTAAAGGATTAAAATCACATTTCCTCGTTGAAAAGGCGCAGGACGGTGGGAGAACACTTTCAACAAGCGGCAATGGAGACGCCCAGCCCGTGTAACGAACCGGGTTGAAACCACTCTTTGCGTGCGTTTGTGTAAGTGTGCCTGAATGTTAAATGGGTGCTTTCCACTGAAAAAAAGGATTTAAATAGTAAATAATTGCCATGAACTATTCTAGCTCACGCATAGATGCATGCATCATTGTGACTATGTAGGGGCTCCATAGGCTCCATTTTGGCTTCATCCTACAACTAATATTATATCAATTTTCCATTGCGTACACCGTTTGTTTTAATGGTCGAGTTTAGTTTGTAACGTTAAACGAGAGACAACATGATGGATGAATTGCTGCACGCACACAGTTTTAAATGCTCTTACCAAGCGAGCATTGAGCGACCTAAAAGATGATATCAATTTATGCACGACACACTACAAGTGGAAAACATATAGAAGCATGTGATTGCAATAGCTTCGTGATAATATATGTTCATGCGGCGACATGTAACCGTTTTGTTCTTAGTTAAATACAAAGAAAAGCAGAACAAAATAACGTTGAAATGTTCTCATAATTATTGTGGCTAGTATATTCAACGAATGAACGATCTATTGTGCTGAGCATGCAACCAACACTGTGAAAACACTTCCACCACAATCATTGGAAAACTTAATGAAATTGCAATAATAATTTAATAATTATTAAAATAACTCTCCACGCGAACATATAATAACCAATAGCAATATTTGTGCACAACCAAACAACGCTTCCACGCACTGTGGCATTGGGGGAGTTTCGCACAAAATTTCACAGTACAGATTGTTCGCATATTTAACGCCCGCCACGATGCAAACTAATTTACATCGGTAGCAAGCAGCAGCAAAGCAGCCTCAGCTGCGCCGCCAAGCGCGCTGAATGTAATCCTCTTTTCCCGGCATTCCAAAGCAAACAGCTGCATCCATTCTCCCTCGGTGCAGCTAATCAATGTATTGCATTATCCAGTTTTCCGGTGCAAATTATCAGCGGAGCGCGGTAATTGAGATGCATAACTTGTCCGTATTCAATCCAAAAGCTCAATTCAGTCCCCCGGCAGCGTCCGCGCCCAGCATGGTTTGTTCCACCGACCTTCTCTCATAATCAGTATATCAAACACGATTCATTGAACTTATCTATTCTCATCGGCTCTGTGTGCGTGTGCAGAGCGAACACGCGAGAACCGCAACCAACGCTGTCCGCTCCCGGAGCGAGCAACGGCTCTAAAGTAACCACGAAACGGTCGGTTTGTCTTGTTTTGGCGGGTAGGCTTGTTCGGGCCCCGACGCCCCACACCACCACGGTCACGGTGGCCAACACAACAACAAATCGTCGCCACATAAATCAATTGATAATCGACCTCCACTACCGAATCTCGCATCCGAGTGGGGCAAAGGGCAAGCGCGCACATGATTTACGTGCACTCGTGCTCTCGGGGCCGACGAAATGGAAAAATCCCTTTCCCAAAAGAGCGCGGGTAATTGGTTGTCGCTGGAACGCTGGCACGGCACGGCAGCAAATGGGGAAGCAAAACATGATTTTTGCCAACAAAAACGCGCAAAAAAAACACGGCGGCGATATATCGGCCTAACCCGCCGCTTGTAGTCATTAGTTGAAACTGTCATCTATCATCATAAATCTCCATCCATCGAGTGTTTGCTGCGCGGTAAATGCCTCTACAATGCGGGCCAAATACGGACGCCGACGCGTCCTTGGCAGTGCACCGTGAGCTGTGATTTAAAATTAGTACCTTCACAAATAAATATCACAGAACGACGCACAGAGACGATCCACTTCACGCGCGCATGTTTACAAACTCCACTATTAACCCGGCTAAACTATCAATCCCACCATGGCAGCCGTGCATCGCAGTGGAAAGGGCCAGCAAAGCGCAGAACCGAAGAACGCCGACGATCATTAATTTCTCAAATCTTGTTAATCTTCAAACAGTTTCCCGAACGATCCAGGCCCCCGATGTCCCCCGAAAACACGTGCAACACCAGCATGGCATGCAACAGAGAAGCGAGCGAAACGATGCACAGCCGACGGATTTATGCGCTTCGGGTTTTCGGTTGGGATGCGTGGCTAAAAATAACCAAGGGAGCCGCGGCACGGGACTTGACGCGACGGGGATTTAAATGTTACGTTGAAAAATGCTGTGTGCCTTTTTGGAAAATCCTCATTAACCGCGTGCGTTCGGGACGGAACGACTCACTTCCTAATGAGCCGGCAGACGGTGACTTTAATGAAATGCACATGTCCGACGGCCGCGTGATGCGTTGGTTCGTTCGTTCGACCATCGGCGTGGTGTGGGATGAATTGAGCGGAACACGGCAAATTAAAGGGAAGATTTGACGCTTGACGTTACAGTTGGAAGGTTCGAAGTAATTTATGGCGGCGAATTACTGAATGGGGAGTTCGGGGGGGAGGCGGTTTTGGGTTTTGAAAGTCACATCAATTATAGTTTTCCTAGGGTACAATTAAGCGACTGTAAAGCGAAATGGTCACATTCAGGGGTACGGAACCGATTTAAGAAATAAACAGGAGAACTAACAGTAAAACGTTTAAATTACTCCAATATAATGTTAGATTTTAAGGATCGTTTCGGTGGGAATCAATGCAGTTGTTTATAATTTGGAAATCTTTGTTGAGCAGCAATTGTCGCCATATTGCATACTTTTAGGCTTCGTAGCGCGGCGATAATTTATTTAGAAACATTGAATTCATACGTGTGCCAAGTCCGTTTAAACTTTCGAATTATTGAATTCGGATTCAATTCGGGGCTCCAACGACTTTTTCTACACTTTCGCTGATTCTATAAATTATAATTGCTTAAATTGAGCGCCTCTGGCGTGAACAAAACGACTGTAAATCGAATGCAGTTCAGTGAGGACCGCGCATCGAGTGAGAAACGCAACGCAAGCGACGATGGAATCGCGCAACTTTTATTCATTTTAATTAGCACCAGAAATGCTCCACCGCAAGACAATCGATGCGGAAAAGCGTGGAGTTTTAATTACAGGAACCTTGTGCGCTCGCCGTACTTCTGAACAGGGGGGGGGGGCACCACTGAGCACTGCCGCTTCCGGTTCGTTTCTTTTTTTCACGCGAAGATGGTTCAAGCGTTTCGCTTTTTCCCGCTCCGACCATTCAACAGTTTCACGCATGCTCGCTTGACTTTCAGTGTTTTGTTTCAACCCAGAAGCGGAATCCCTTCCGGCGAAACGAAATACTAAAGCGACCGCTTGCAGCTGCGGAAAATGCCACGAAGCACGGCACGGAGTTGTGTTGAATGGAAACGCACCGCACACGGTGGCGAATATCGATGGCGGATTTTGCATTCTTGTTTATCGCACTTCCAAATTTCGCTCCGGTCGCCGTTGGGCCCGGCAAGGCAAACTTTCCAGACGCTTCCGAGTAGCTCATTATGCTGTCGATCTTTTTTTCCCGTATTTCAAAAATTCTTTTCAATTATTTTAGCCACCCGCCCACGCCACCGGAAGCTGCATTGCGGTTTGCGGCTCGCGAAAAGAATTTCGATCGATTTTGGTGTAGAATTTAAGGCACGCAAGTAGGCACGCTTGGGAGAAGATATTCGATTCCGAACGGTACGTTAACACGTTACATTTGTTACACTTTATTGATTTATTGGCGGATGCGCGAAAATGAATTATTTATTTCCTTGCACGTTCCCAGCGCCTTCACTGGATCGTGGGTGTATGCAAAAGTGTGCCTTTATTGCATCGCTGAGCCTCCACTTGCCCCATTCGAACGGTTCGGAATGTTTACGATTATGACGCGACGAGCACAGGTCAGCGGCACGGTCCATCAACATCCGGATGGGCTCAAATAAAGTGTTCGAAACGAATTGCCCTCAATACGGCGCTTGCGATGGTCATTTCATAAAATTAAAAATTCACAGCCACGTTTTTCGAGAAGATGACCAACCGGCGAGGCCCGTAATCAACGCTGCCCGTACCGAGTCGAAAACGGATAAAGCCGAACGACACGGCAAAAAAGCAGAACATTCATCAAGCGCTGGAATATTCCATCGAAGACACACACACACAAAGCAACAAAAAAACGAAAGTCCACCGATCAAAGATTACCATACCGACCGGGGCTTGTGATGCTCGAGATGTCAAAATGTGGACCATCCACCCACCAGCAGCGCCGCCAGGGAGATCTCCGTCGCCGTAAATGATGGCCGATCGCATAAAACCGTTACCGTAAAGTGCACCGTAATTAAAACCCTCATTTCTGTTGACTCATCTTATTTGAAGAATTACCGCGAAGAGAAAGCCGTTCGGAGCATTTGTGTGCCAGCATTCAAATGAAGACGGCTACCTTTGACAAGAAAATCTGATGAATTTGCAGAAACTAGTAGCGCATTTCTTGGAAAAAATGGCAAATTTTCCTATGAAGTTAAATGAATTTAAACCCTGACGAGTTTCTCTTACCGAGTTTCTTTTCGTTAAAAATAACATTACGTTTTTGTTACAAATTTGAAAAAAAATGTAGCATTATTTTTGAAAATCCTTCCGGTTTACAAAATAAAATTGCAGAAAAAACACTTGGAAACAGGTTATATTATAGTTCAAATGAAATAATGAATTTCGAGTAAATGAACATAAGGAACGAAACATGAAAAATTATTGAAATTAAGCCTATGGCAAAAACTAATTGTAATTGAATTACGTAATTAAAAGCCTCATTCCTTTGCAGGCGTGCTTAATGACACAACGGAGCAAATGCGCTCAGCGCCATGGTATAAACCATCGCGCCCGTACACCGCACTGTATCCACACGGAACAACGCGTACCACGTCCATTCCGGGCGCGCTGCTCGTTGCAAGGTTTTCACTTCAATTATTCAACCAAACCCGTCACAAAACCATCTCCCGAGATCATCGGTTGGACCGGTCTATAACTTACCGAGAACTTTAGTTTTTGTGTTTGGAAATCCTACTACAACAACGAAAAAAAAAACACACACACACTAAAGGAAACCCGAACACGGGAGCTTAATTCAATCAATTTCCAATTGCCAGCAAATCGGATCCAACTGCTTCCATGTCCGTCCATCGTCTATCGAGCTAGTGGAGTAGCGAACGAGAGTTTTGAGTCGGAAGTATCAAACTCACGTTTAGGTGAGCGGAGAGCAAAAAAAACAACGAGAAAAAAGCTTCAGCTTAACTAGCCTTGTCGATCCAATTCGACGATCCGATCGATGGCGTACGGGAGTGATGAGAGTTTTTTTTCTTCTGTGTTTTGCTTGTTTGAACGTCCCATAGAAAAGAAACTCCATCAGAAGCACTGAAGACCATTGTAGGCTAACTCTTGTCAATGGATTTGGGCGGCTAAGCTCACCCTTGCACACCCCACCCACCCGAGGCCACCCGCTGCTAGCGGGTAGGAAATATCATGTTCCACTCTGATTCGCGCGAAAGGGACTGCGGTGTTGACTTTGTGACTACTTTCCAACCGTTTTGCGCGTGGAATTTGACCCGCAGTCCCGCACCGCGAGACTAACCGGCCGGTCCGGCTCTCCCTCTGAAATATAAATAAAAAGCCCGAACAAAACGCTTCACTGCGTGTGGAAATCAAGCGTAGATCGACCATTTCTAGGCCATCACGACGTATTCCCACTACCCGCTTGTGAGGTTCCTCCCTCAATATAGAGCTCTAAGCGATAAAAAAGAACATACTACAAACTGCTTACTCTTCAACGGAACATACATCAAACATCAGAGAGCACACCGCCTCATGCGTGCGTGTGTGTGCGGAAATTCAATCGCTTCACGACGGCAGCGTTGCGCGCGGACGAGCGAGGTGGAAATAATAAATCAAAACCACGTAGGCAGAAGTAATATTACGTGATTAGAAAATTAAACGAGCCACACCACCCGGGAAGGCTCCAGCGTGCTCCACCTGGAGAATGCACGCGTATGGATTCATAAGCAAACACAGCGACGCGCGTCTGCATACTACATTTCTTCCCAGGAAAATGGTTTTCCATCGTGGCCCCTTCTTCGATATTTGATTTCAAAGTCACACCGCCACGCACACACTTGCACGCCGGAAAATCTCATAAAAGCGAGCCAGCTTCCTTCAGCAACCGCCCGCTCTTTAACGCTAATCACTATTCCGCACTTTAACCGACGGGCCGCGTCGTTTGTATGCACGCCGTCTCGCGAGGTCCAAATGATGCCCTCAGCAAACGCACCGCACACAGCGCCGATATGTGTATCTGTCGTTCGGGCGCAGAAAGGGCCATTTTACGCACACACACGCAATCCGAGCAGAGTTCGTACAGGTGCTGCTGCCGGTGGAAGAAATGGGTTGCGGAGCATTTGATTGATTTTTCACCGAGATCTAAAATTTATGAACCACAGCAAATGCCAAATTGATCGGCGGGAGTGTTTCGTGGAGGAAGTACGGTTGTGTGAGGCACACACTCTAATGCTTTCAAGCGTTTATCGATGTCCTGTGAAACAGAATTGCCCTGTGGCGAAATGTGAGGCATGGCGTATCGTCAAACCATCGGTTGAAATCGAAAAGAAAGATTTCTTATCAAGCGCCTTGAGAAGCAAACTTGTCTTTGCCTAGATACTAATGGATCGGTCGGTTACTCAAGGTAATATATGATAAATCTGATTACTATTGAATAATTTTGTAATGGTATTTTGAAATGAATATAAACGTGATAACAACAAAGCTACAAAAATCGTAAAGCACGTGAAATAAACTTTCAAAGACTGCGTTGGCATGAGCTAATTAGGCAAATATGCGCCGTAAAGTATGCAGCGTGCATTACACTGATTTTATACTGTTGCTTCATTTGCCGGTATAATAAATACTGAGTAAAGCGCATTATAACTTTTAATTGCATGTGAAAAAGGCATGCGCTTTCACCAGATTCAGTCCACTACAACCGATTACGGAAAGGAAAAAAACAGTCATCTGTTGTTCAAATCTTCCTAACAAGTTCGCTCAAGAAACACCTCCACAACCTCTAACCTCCACAACACCTCCGCGCCTCTAATGAAGTAAAATCACGTGCAGTACTATTTGCAGTCATTATTTATCCTTCGAAGTTTCGCAAACGCCGACGCACCGTCCGACGAACGCGTCCGGTGGATGTTTGCATCAATCAAGCGGCCAAGTCGTTTCGTGTGAATCTTCTTGATGGCTTTGGAGAGAGAAGAAAAAAACCCACCGCACCCAGTCATCAGCATCCCTCGTTCCCTACAAATTCGTCCCATTTGCATACGGCAGATGCAAACCACAGCCCTAAGGCACCTGCCGGCTTGTACACCCATTAATATTCCAGACGAATAAAAATCAAATTAAAAACAGCTCCACAATTAGGAGCGCACCGGTAGCTCCGACTGCGAACCGACGTAAGGGTTTTAGAAACCGGGACCATTTGAAGCCTTTGCCGGCAGAAAGTCAATCGATGCGCCTAGTAGCACATGTTCGACGAGCGGTTGAAGAGATTTCTTCATCCTGCGATGCGATTACGCGTCGGCCCGGCACGATCGATCCGAGATCCGTGCTGGCGAATGATGGATGGATGGTTGAATGGACGAATCGGCGGGAAAAGGTTCTTGAGCTAAATTAATGCAGCACACTTCATCGGCCAGTCCGGGCCGGGGAAGCGTCATCGTTAGGCGTCGGTACTCGAGTTCCGGCACGCGGCGGGCGTGTTGGAAGATGCCGTACACCGTATCGGGTAGGTTCAATCTGCATCGTCACTGTACCGTCGCACACGGTTCTCGCAGCACGCTCCAGAGCAGGAGTCAGTCGTTCGTCGTTCACTCTGTGCACCCTGCGATAAGGCTGACGATGAAAGCGCAAACGTTTCTTTCTTACTTTTCGTTTTTTTTTGGGTGTGTGTGTGTGAGTATGCGTGAAGCACCCAGAATGCTACGAATCGTCGAAACATTCCACCCCCGAAAGGCTGTCCAAAATCGCAGGACGGCAAACGCGACCGTGTGCTGGTGGAGGGAAAATCGCACAGCACACATTCCGTCAGGTTTGGGAAATCGCAATCGGCACAAACGAATTCCAAAATCCAGGCATACGGCGAGAAGCAAGGGAGAGAGATAGCCCTCGGTAGCAAATTTGGACGAGACGACGTATCATTTGTTACCATCTCACTCACGATTTTTCGGGGTGCAATTCGTACGACTCGTAGGAAGATTTCGTCGGTGACTCAGCACCGCACGGAGAGGCATTCACGGTACGCTTCAGTCAGGGGCTTATTTCGTTTGCTAATTGTACGCCAACGACTCTGCACTTTTCGCCGCCTCAATAGGCTGCCGATTGCTCTTTAAGGCTTGATCCCAGCGAACCCCCACCGAATCTGGGCGATTGGATAATTAAAGCCCATCCGATGGAATGATAGAATGTCAAATTACAAACACCTGCCATTCCGATGCGTGTGCGATCCGTACCGGAAACAAATTCTTGCTCACAAAACCAAACCCCCACCTCAAGTCCTGCGTGAAGGAAAGGCATAGCCAGATACTGACACATTAATCAACTCGCGCGGTACGATCGTTTGCCGCGGAAGCGATCTCAATTTTTTCACGCTACCACACAGCGACACAATCCCTCCCACCCGGGGTAGTCCATTTTCGACCGAACGCTGACGGCGTGCAAAACGGAAACCGCCGCTTACGAAGGAAAGCGGACGTTTCAAAAAGCTCCGGACGAACCGTTCCGCGTGAAGGATGATTTATTTGCCGTACCGCTTTCGGTGGCGCGTGTCGTTCGCGTGATAAGCGTGTGCTCTACGGCCAAAGTACTCCAAAACGGAGAGTGGCGCGAAATAGCGCCAATACACGCGACACACGCGGCAAGCCGCTTACCAGCCGATTCCGTTCGATGAACGGTTTTGTGAAATTGCTCTATTTTAA
>KZ070025.1:15012-32030 GCA_002091845.1 Anopheles cracens
CGCAAATTTTGTCGTTCGCAAAGCCAACAGCAGCAGGGTGAGGATGGCTTGTTTTATTTTGCATTTTGGGTTTAGGGAAGCGAAAAGCGAAACATCCATGAAACGAGACGAGGGGAGAAATAAAATATAAATCATCAAGCGTTATTTTCACCCAAACGGTGGGTCGGTTTCGTTCAACGTTTCCGGGTTTCAACAAATTTTGAAACATAATCTGTGCCGCGCAGCTCAAGAAGTAACGCATGCAAGCATGACAAAATGAAACGGGAAGCAAGTAGTATAAAGCTTACGGAAAATAGCTCTTCTTTGTCACAACTATAAGGACTCTATTTAAGAGGTGTCTTGTTTTTTTTTAGTGTGCAGCTGTTCATGAAAGTATTGGTACAGGTTTGGTTCAAAGATTCCAAATAATCGCGGCAGATTGTGGTCAAACTCATGCCAGATCCTGTCTAGTATCATAGATCCATTTGCATTCCTCGCCGTTTTCGAATCAAACGCAAAACATATCCAATCTCGTACCATTGCGTGGATGAACATCTGCAAATGTATCAATTTTCACTTTCCGATTAGTTTTTGTATAGTGCCCTTAGAGCTTTTATCTCTCAGGAGCCTGAACACTTGCTCACAGTTCATCGCAGGAAAGCGTTCATGCATTCTCTCATTCCATCTTCGTTCGCAGATCCCAAAAGTGAAGCATATGTCAAAACTCAAGACCTTTCGCCCTCGAATCTAAAGTATTTCTTTAAGTAAATAGCACCCTCTGCTTACTACTCACCGGATCTTCATTGCCGTACTGCTGCTGGGCGCTGCTGCTGCAACAGTGCTGGCAGGTCTTCTTCAGCAGTGCTAACCGGGTTGCGTACAGTTCACGCTGCAGGGCCTCCTCGCGAAGCTGTGGGAGTAAAAACGGAGTAGAACATTACTACCACATCTCACAAATGTCCGTTATGCCTCATTGTGCGGCTTCCAACCCACCCGATGCTCGTAGACGATCTGCTGTAGGCGCAAATTCTGCTCCGACAGTGCGTGCGCGAGCCCGTCCGGGCAGGAGAACGTCGCAACCGGCGGTCTGTCCGCCGCGTACGGTACACTCGGTGGTGTCAGTGGCAGTGACCGGGCGCCCGGTGTCGAAAACCGGGAGTGAGTGGCACTTGGGGATATACTGGAGAGGATTAGCAAAATTAGTAATCACGTTGCAAGCTGCCGTGTTCCATTGTGTTTGACCGTACCTTCCGTTGGTTGGTTTACAGGGACTCATGAGGTCGTGCTTCGAGTTGGACGAGTTTCGTCTTCGCCGCTCCTTCTGCGTCGTCAGTGGACCACCACTGTCGACGGGCGGATGTTTGCCGTTTATTTCGAGCTGCTGGAACTGTGGCTGAATGATGATGCTCTCGTCCATGAGCATCATCGAGCTGAGCAAGCTGTTGGCGGCGGGTGTGGCACCGACCGGCGCACCGCCGTTCGCTTTTAGTTTGTTGTAATTTACGCTGCCGCAACTGGCATTGTTGTTCTGTGCGAGGGTCATCAGTGCTGGGCGGCCGCCGCCAATGTCCAGGGTCGCGTCCGGCGCTGGATGCTGCTGGACGCAGCGGTTGTCGGTGCGATCTTTTGGTTGCGTGTCGCTGGTTAACGCCAACGTTGATTGATTTGATAATTTCTATCAAAGAAGGGTTGATAATTAGAATGAAGCAATTACTTTTTTCTAATACACCCGTTTCGTTATTGTTCTACTCACCCTATCGTAATCCTGACTATCACTAGTAAAATCACATCCATTACTATCACCAGTCTGAGTTTTCGCGGCATAGTTATCGCTCGTGACCCCGACGACGGCGCCGACCGAAGCGACGTCTGCTGGCGCCGGTTCCGCTCCTTTGCCATTCACAAGTCTCAGCTGACTGCTATCACTGTTGCCTACAGCTAAACTAATACTACCACTGTCACCACCACCGCTGCGGATGCTGTGTCCTTCCGCCACTACCGTCTGTCCCGAACCCTCCTCCTTTCGTCGATCGTGCCCCGGTTGAACTTCGCCGTCCGCTGCCACTTTTACGACGTTCGTCAGCCGATGGTGTTCCTGGTGCGTACTGGGTAGTGCGTTCGTATCGATGGCTCCCAATGGTAGTGCATACTGTTCGGTTGTTGTTGTTGTTGTTGCTGTTGTTATTATGTAAAACGTATATATTTGTGCGCGTCGCGCATGGTGGGTTTTTGTTTTGGTTTATTTATGCATACATGTTGTGCTAAGTTTTATTGTTTTGTACTATCATAGTCCGTGGTCAGTACCGTGCGCTTACCGAACTCAGAGAGACGGTGATTTGGTGGCCTATCTGTGCACCAATTACCACGAGCTGGACTGTATTGTGATCTTGTTAAGCCTTACGGACTATTGCTTGAACAATCGTAATCTTCTATGTACTGAAGTCTACACAATTCCTATCAAGTGCAACATGAAATCTCAGTAATACCATACTCCTGTTCGATACTTCTTTCTCCATTGTATACACAGTCGAGCAAGAGAGCAGTAATAATAGGGTAAATCATCCGGGAGCAGTTAACGTTATATGGTAACCACGTCCCAGAGATGTACGCCCGAAACCTGACCCAGGGGCTTTGTTTTGTTAACAAACACCCCAAAACCTGTGCAATGTGGGTTGAGAATGCGCTTAAAGACATCAACAAATCCTCCCGGATTAAGTGTCCGTCCTATGGTAGGTCTCGCATTCCACACACTGACTCTACCAGAGTGCGTACCAGTGCGCCACTTGCAACGTCCCAGCAATCGAAAGAAGCACCTTTCCTCAGATGTGTCGTCGCAGGAAATGTTTGATCATTTTGAACAGTTTATCGTATTTACCGCCAACGAAGTTGCTCTCGTCCGCTCCACCGACGGTCAGGTCGACGCTTTCTAGCATGATGTCATCGTTGGCCATAATAGGACGTCCAATAACGGTGCGATTCGCCGCACTTCCCCTTCCAAGACCGATACATTCTACAATACTACCGCCACCTCCACCACCACCATCTCCGCCACCGCCATCCAATACGTCCTTGTTACCGCCAACAGTAGTTGATTGATAAGATTCAATTTTAATGATGCGAGAGGTATTTTCGTCGATTGCTGCCGCCGGCCACATCACGAGACGGTGCTGCTGTAAACCAGCAACCAGCGTAGGATTCACTATGGGCGGGCTGCTACTTGACTCCCGGGACGTCGTCACTGCCGGCGAACATCGCGATGCTTCCACCGTCGGCAGTTCCGGAACGATCGGCTGGAACCGGTACCGGAGACTGTTTTCGTCCCCATTTCCAATGCTCGTGCTCGTGAAAGACGGCCGGACGTTGGTGGTTGCGGTCGGAATTAACGTAGCGGCTGCGGCCGCTGCTAAACTATTGATCCCGCCACCGATCCCACCGTGAGGAAAAAGACTAGAAGAGGGCGATGAGGAAGAAAGAAGGGTGGCGGCGGACCCGTTGGCTAAGTTGCGCTGATTCTTGATCGCTTGCTCCAGCTCCTCGTCCGATTGGTTGAGCTCCTGGGTCAGACTTTGCAGCTTTTCGGTGGCGTGCTGGATGAAGGAACTGGCCGCCGTGCCGCGATGCAGCAGCAGCCGTTCGTCGAGCGAGGGCAGATCTGGGGACGTCTCCCGGTCGGACGATAGGTTCGAGTCGATGGAGCTTTCCTCCTGCGAGAGATTTAGTGCCGCGGCAGCAGCTGCTGCGGCTGGGCCTCCAACCGTTCGATTGATAATGCTGCAGATAGTTGTTAGCAAAGGTCATCGATTAGGAATAGCCCGAACTATGCGAAGCAAAAACCACTTACCTTGAGTCTACAGTCATGCTCGGGTCACTTGAGCGGCGTGTCATGACACCACCTGAGGTTGCTTCTTTGATATCACTGTACGAGCGGGTTTTCGTCATCGACCCGTTTTGTTCCGGACTCGAACTCGCCATCGACGACGATGGCGTCGTTGTCAGACCATCGACGGTAACATTTACCGACGGGGATGGTCCGTCCACTCCAGTTGCATTGATAACTCCGCCGGAGCCGATGCTCCTTACGCCAACCACCGACGCCGAGGCCGTCGTCACCGCCGATACGCCATCGGTACCGGTCGGAACGGGTAGAGCGGACGCCGGATAGTCGGCCACCTCGGAGGCGCTCTGCTGGTTGTTGCCACCCCAGCTGCCCAGGTACACTTCCGTCCAGAGGCGCAGATCGCGCACGTTGTGCGCCGGCCACAGTACCCGCTCGCGGTTCGGCACGTACAGATGGTTCTTGTAGATCGGACCGGAGAGAAAAGGCCACACGGAGAACGTCCGATCGGGGACGCTGTTTTCCTGCCGCTCCTTCACCGTGTTGCAGAGGAAGGTTCCGAAGAGGCACGAATGCGAATGTTGCGCCAGTTTGATCTGCGTGTACATGCAGGAAAAGGATAATGATTAGCTGAAAGCTCAGCGAACGCGATTCGCTTCAAATGCAAAACCTACCAGGTAGCCCATGTCGAACTCAAAGCTGCAGGGAAACTGACGATGTATCTGATGAACGCAGTCGAGCCACTGCAGGAACACCGGGCACCGCTCGTTCGTCTCGTCCGATCCCGGCCCATGGCCGCAGCGATCGGCAAACTTATGCCCGAAGCTCAGCCACTCCCGCTCGACCAGTACGCGGAAGCCTTCGATCGTGCGGTAGTACGGATCGAGACAGAGCTGTGCCGTTGCCACGATCTGCGGTGTACGATCCCACCCATCGGAACAGTGCACCAGCACCGGCCGGCCGTTGCGCTCGATCGCGTGGCACACCACCATCGAGGCGGCCAACAGGCCGGACAGATGCTGCAACCAGAGCGTTCGCTCCAGCAGTCCGAGCCAACTGGAAAAGAAAGAAAACACACTCAGTCAATCATCCAAACTTGATGAAAACGTCCCCCACCGAACTCACTTTGGAATGTCCGCCTGAGAGGCGCATAGTTGGCGCAGCGCGTGGAAACTCTTCCGTATCACGTGAATGTTGCCGAGGCTCATGAACTGTATCTCCGCGCTCGGGTAGTACTCCGCACACTCGCATCCACCGCCCCGTGCCCTATTCGTCACCGCTGACGTATACGAGCGGGCGTCCACAATCAGTATCTTCTTCGGCTCATCCATCTCCACCTCCTCATGGCTTCCCTCCGGGCTGCGTGGTGGGCTACCGCCACCACCACCCTCGCTCGACGACGCCTCGGAACTGTCCGTCTGTGTTCGCGTCCGCCGCGTACCATCGCTCGTACGATCCTGCGTGCCCCGGTCGAACGAACACGCGTCCGACAGCGCCTTCAGCAGCTGCTCATCCTTCGAGTTGCGCCAACCGAGCCAACCGACCTCCGGTTGACTGCAGCGGGCGATGACGGCCCCGGTACGCTGGTGGCGCCACACGACCGCCGGGATGCGCCGCGAGCTACGGAAGCTCGCCACGTTCTGGAGCGTGTCGTCGGAGATGCAGGCCGGTACGAGCAGTAGCCGCGGGTAGGACGGGCAGAGCTTAAACTCCGCGTTCGCCTGACTGATGCGCCAGGCACCTTGCAGATCGAACTGTAACCGTTCCGCCTCCCGGCGGAATTCATCCTCGAAAGAACCGACGCGCTGCAACTGGCCGGCCCACTCGTTGTCTTGGTTCAGCGTCGGCGACTCGGAGGCCCACGCGTGAAACGGAAACGCGAATAGTGCCTCGAGCGATTCCGGTACGCCGATCGAGAGCGTTATCCGCCGGTGCCATTCGCTGCACTGTTCCGACGTTGCAAATGAACATCTGTACGAAAAGAATAGGGTGAGAAAAGGATCCATCAGGCGCCTGAACTTTGTGGGTACGAGTTATCAGTAGCTTACCGTACGGTGCTCGCATCCTTACAGTTAACGATCAGATGAAACAGATCGCGCACTTGGGTCGATTCGATCAGCCCAAGTGGAACCGATACCTCGGCTGCGGTGCTGTTTTTCTGCAGAAACAACCGGTAGTTCGACAGTGCCAGGATACCGTCATCGGTTTGACCTAAGAAGCGTACAGATTCGCCAGCCACTATACGTGCAAAAAGGGAAATACATACAAATGATTTTACATTACCGGTCTTTAGTCGAGTCGCATCTGTAGGATAACTTACGCTCAGTAAATCGGACGGTGAGCTTTTCTTCCTCCTTCTCCAGAACCGGCTTCGGGAAGAGCTCGGCCGCCTTCACCATACACATCGACGATTGCGGGGAACCGTCACCCGAACCTTCCATGATCTGTTGCAAAAGAGAAACGAAACAGAACAAACAACTCTGGTTAGTCACTGCCTCAAGCATCTTGCCATTCTGGTGTACTAATGTGTACTAATCTTCCCACACATTATCTATACATGTCAGCTGTTGCTACAAGCCCGTTACGAAGAGCATCCTTCTAGGTGGTCGTACCCTTCATCTCAACCGCGCTGCCATGGAGGTAGGAAGCAAGTACCCCCCGTCAGGAAAAAAGGTCAACTCGACAGGCTCGATAACAGCGGACTCGGAACTCGGTTCGATCGCCAATTAGACCATGAACCATGTTGCGTGCTATCGCGTCCACACACACGATGTCCACCGTCTTCCAAGTCCATCTCCAAGGCAGATGCGCCAAGGAAGCAAGCCCCATACACAGCTCCTCTTATCAGCCCATATCAACCGATCAGCTGTTTGGTAAACACACCAAGCAGAGTGTCTGTCGGTGCGCTCCAGATGTGGAACGCATCGAGTGGAAATTTTCTACTCCTCGGGTGCATTTACGCGAGCGAGCAGTGTGTCTGCAATTAATGCGTCCGAGAAGGTGCCGGCTGGCGATAATCGCGCCTTCTACATGTCAATCTCGGGTGCGAAGGTTCGCACTGACCTACGCGATCTACGCCAGATGGGTTTGTACAGGCCCTGCTGCTGATTAGGATGTTCTTCTCTCGTTGTACGCGTAAAGATTGCAACACATCTGGCGCGCAAGTCATTACGTGCGTGTTTGTGTACTAGCAGCTGCAGCTGTGCAGCCGGAACACGAACTCACATGACCTCCCCCATGCAAGATCCTGTTGCAAGCTTACGCTGATGCACTTCAATGTTTGAGATAGACCTCCGGAGATGTAACTCCAACTGTCTGAGTCTGATCGGATTTAGGACAGGAGTATACGGACCATGACGGTGCATTGCTTGTCATCCTGCTTTGTTAAACTATTGGAATAAGACTTTGAAAATGATGCGATGATCTGTTTCAATACCGGTAGATGATTGATAATTACTTTCTTAACACCTCCATTCCGATTCTGTTGGCTGGTAAAGAGCAGGAACTTTAGACCCATCGTTGTTTGGGAAGCGTTTTTGTTGCCGTTGTCACTCGCACTTGCTCTAGATTATTCCACAGACGTCCCAGTTGTACTCGTAAAAAAACGATTGCAACTTTTTTTCCTTCGTTATCACAGTGATAGGAACTTCACACGATCGGTTGCGCACGTCTATCTATATTTTGTGGACGTCCTGTTGCTACTCTGCGCCGGAATGTTCTACCGAAGTGCGTGCTAGCGATAATACAGCCAACTCGTAAAAAAACGATTGCAACTTTTTTTCCTTCGTTATCACAGTGATAGGAACTTCACACGATCGGTTGCGCACGTCTATCTATATTTTGTGGACGTCCTGTTGCTACTCTGCGCCGGAATGTTCTACCGAAGTGCGTGCTAGCGATAATACAGCCAGCTTGACTGATAGATTTGGCTTGAACTTTGACAACCTGCCCTTCGGGGGACAGACTTGTGAATGAATTCTTCGATTCTTTCGCGATCTTCTCCAGTAGGTACCACTCTCTTCGGAGGCTGACTTACGTTTGCGTGCCACGGCCCATGATGTTCCGGGTAAAATATGATGCCGCTGAAACGCGATCGCCGTCTGGAGCGGCGCAGAGCGAGCAAGAAAGCACGAGACTCGTACAGTGATAGAGAATCACAGCACCCGTATTTGCATGCCCATACATTCATAATCAAGGCACACAATATAGAGGTGCAGAGGTTTGGTGCAGTACAGGCACAGTAAGGACGGCGTTGCTCACATCTCTCTCCGTCACTGATTAGAAGCCTGTGCTCTTTTCACACATAGGTTCAGTTCTGGCCATGCTGTTTCGTTCGCTCCCGACGGAAGCTTGATAAGCGATAGAGGTAAACGCAAGCTGTTCGGCTTAGAACTAGGGTCCAATGTGGAGAGAGAGAGAGAGAGTGTGTGTGTGTGTGTGTTTAGGCTCCGTAGGGGTAGAATATGGCAGTGGTAAACGTGACCATTTGCACGGCACGAGCGTCACGGCTTTTAGGACAATAGAAAAAGAATTGTTGAATGGGTTTAGTTTGATTCCATCAAGATTCTTTAACCAGGACCGTAATCTGTATATGCATATTCTATGACATGTTTGATATATTCGACGGACTAGACATTCCAAAAATAAATTACAAGATCAGAGCCAACATCTCATTGGGTCTTAGGATCGTTTTGCAAACTTGTCTAATCTGTTCTCATCCGAAAAATGGGATCGATCGGGAAAAAACCAACTCTCAGCGGGTACGTGCGTCATCTCTGTCTTCGTATGTTGTCCATTATCAAACATAACAAGCTGAACGATCAAGCATGACTAGGATGGCGTCCACACGCATCGCGCACCTACTGGTGCATCGTGGAGACCAAAGGAATTCATGAGAAGGCGTACGTGTACCATCTGGATGATGACACCCACACTGTTTGCAGGACGTGGAGCACTGTTGTTCTCTGCCAGGATCACGCAGCACACATCTGTTTCAATACCGGTAGATGATTGATAATTACTTTCTTAACACCTCCATTCCGATTCTGTTGGCTGGTAAAGAGCAGGAACTTTAGACCCATCGTTGTTTGGGAAGCGTTTTTGTTGCCGTTGTCACTCGCACTTGCTCTAGATTATTCCACAGACGTCCCAGTTGTACTCGTAAAAAAACGATTGCAACTTTTTTTCCTTCGTTATCACAGTGATAGGAACTTCACACGATCGGTTGCGCACGTCTATCTATATTTTGTGGACGTCCTGTTGCTACTCTGCGCCGGAATGTTCTACCGAAGTGCGTGCTAGCGATAATACAGCCAGCTTGACTGATAGATTTGGCTTGAACTTTGACAACCTGCCCTTCGGGGGACAGACTTGTGAATGAATTCTTCGATTCTTTCGCGATCTTCTCCAGTAGGTACCACTCTCTTCGGAGGCTGACTTACGTTTGCGTGCCACGGCCCATGATGTTCCGGGTAAAATATGATGCCGCTGAAACGCGATCGCCGTCTGGAGCGGCGCAGAGCGAGCAAGAAAGCACGAGACTCGTACAGTGATAGAGAATCACAGCACCCGTATTTGCATGCCCATACATTCATAATCAAGGCACACAATATAGAGGTGCAGAGGTTTGGTGCAGTACAGGCACAGTAAGGACGGCGTTGCTCACATCTCTCTCCGTCACTGATTAGAAGCCTGTGCTCTTTTCACACATAGGTTCAGTTCTGGCCATGCTGTTTCGTTCGCTCCCGACGGAAGCTTGATAAGCGATAGAGGTAAACGCAAGCTGTTCGGCTTAGAACTAGGGTCCAATGTGGAGAGAGAGAGAGAGAGTGTGTGTGTGTGTGTGTTTAGGCTCCGTAGGGGTAGAATATGGCAGTGGTAAACGTGACCATTTGCACGGCACGAGCGTCACGGCTTTTAGGACAATAGAAAAAGAATTGTTGAATGGGTTTAGTTTGATTCCATCAAGATTCTTTGGCGTTGCTCACATCTCTCTCCGTCACTGATTAGGAGCCTGTGCTCTTTTCACACATAGGTTCAGTTCTGGCCATGCTGTTTCGTTCGCTTCCGACGGAAGCTTGATAAGCGATAGAGGTAAACGCAAGCTGTTCGGCTTAGAACTAGGGTCCAATGTGGAGAGAGAGAGAGAGAGTGTGTGTGTGTGTGTGTTTAGGCTCCGTAGGGGTAGAATATGGCAGTGGTAAACGTGACCATTTGCACGGCACGAGCGTCACGGCTTTTAGGACAATAGAAAAAGAATTGTTGAATGGGTTTAGTTTGATTCCATCAAGATTCTTTAACCAGGACCGTAATCTGTATATGCATATTCTATGACATGTTTGATATATTCGACGGACTAGACATTCCAAAAATAAATTACAAGATCAGAGCCAACATCTCATTGGGTCTTAGGATCGTTTTGCAAACTTGTCTAATCTGTTCTCATCCGAAAAATGGGATCGATCGGGAAAAAACCAACTCTCAGCGGGTACGTGCGTCATCTCTGTCTTCGTATGTTGTCCATTATCAAACATAACAAGCTGAACGATCAAGCATGACTAGGATGGCGTCCACACGCATCGCGCACCTACTGGTGCATCGTGGAGACCAAAGGAATTCATGAGAAGGCGTACGTGTACCATCTGGATGATGACACCCACACTGTTTGCAGGACGTGGAGCACTGTTGTTCTCTGCCAGGATCACGCAGCACACATTAGAACAAAACAAATGATTGGACATCAAGATTATACAGGCAGGCTTAAAGCAGGTACCCGGAACGGAATCGAAACGTGATCGCTGTCCAACCGTGTGGCCTAATCCCAACCCAGCACGTGCTGCAATCACTCTTATCAGTTTTTAATGAGCGCTGTTGTCCAGACGCGTGCGAAGAAGAGCCAGTGAGCTGTATCCTCATCAACAGTAACTGTCTATGAGAGGTACAGTTTGTTAGGTGAAGCCGCCCACGACGATGTCAGACGGCGGTGAATCAGTCCCTGTCCTAGAAAACTGATTTCCTTAAAATACATTCTCAGACTTCCGTATTTAAACGTTGGTTCTTCGGAATTTCACCGTCGAAGCAAAACATACCGCTAGCGGGAGGCTTATCATTACCATCAACGTCAGGAAGCACTCATGAGCATCAACACACATCAGGCAAGGGAACACTATTCCGGTTAGCTACCGATTGGAGCCTTTCCGGAAAGAAATCCCACCAACCGGTTCGAACCGGTGCTCCACCGAACAGGGAAAATGTACGGCGTCAAACGGGTGAGATACACCGAAGCACTCATGAGCATCAACACACATCAGGCAAGGGAACACTATTCCGGTTAGCTACCGATTGGAGCCTTTCCGGAAAGAAATCCCACCAACCGGTTCGAACCGGTGCTCCACCGAACAGGGAAAATGTACGGCGTCAAACGGGTGAGATACACCGACACGCCTTATCGCTTATCCCTCCCCGCGACAACCGGTGGAGGCGGGACCGCGGCATTGCGTTTGCAAACACAAATGACTGGTTGATACACTTTGTAGTACACCTGTTTGGCGCCTTCTGTGGATGGGGCTGGAGATGTAGATTATGATAACGATGAGAAGACATTACACATGTGTGCAATCTCCAATAGGTTCTCCCCTGCTCCACACATCAGGCCATTTCAACGCGACCTGGAGCAAAAGAGTTGTTGATGTTATTTAGTTGGAGTTTATTAGCATCTCTCCACACGAGCGTTATCTCATCTGGCGATTGTGGTGCATCTGCAGCGTTAAATGAAACCCTGAGATGCAGCGCAGTGCAGTTTACACCGTGCAAACAGGAACGCCTCAGTTGCATGTCAAAACATGGTACGTGCGCGGATGATAAACCACACGGCGGGGTGTTAATCAGTTTCTACTTCGTTAAGAGTAGAACCAGTGTTACACTGCGAACCTAGAGTGAACGAATCGATGCACTTACGCACTACCTAGGCCTGTTTACTATGGTGATTTATTATCATCTATAAAAAGCACAGAGTGATAACAAACCTAAAGTGGTATGTTGCAGGTTATATTTTCTTGAACCTTGTAAAAATGGATACTTTATACTCGGACTGTACATTTCATCTGGATCATATAGGTCTTTTTTTCCAAAAAATCGACAGCATCTTTCTTCTGATGCAAATATCTAGTCACTATTTGACGCAAATACGCATGCTGCATCATCTTTATGGGCGCATCTTGCAGTTAGATATGCGGTTGGGAGTACGTGACAAATGCCACGACCGTTAATATATTGGGAGAGTTTCGTTAACCTTCAACGACACATAACGTCCCACATATCGACCACTACGGAGAGTGTTCTCAGCACGTGCTGCAATCACTCTTATCAGTTTTTAATTAGCGCTGTTGTCCAGACGCGTGCGAAGAAGAGGCAGTGAGCTGTATCCTCATCAACAGTAACTGTCTATGAGAGATACAGTTTGTTAGGTGAAGCCGCCCACGACGATGTCAGACGGCGGTGAATCAGTCCCTGTCCTAGAAAACTGATTTCCTTAAAAGACATTCTCAGACTTCCGTATTTAAACGTTGGTTCTTCGGAATTTCACCGTCGAAGCAAAACATACCGCTAGCGGGAGGCTTATCATTACCATCAACGTCAGGAAGCACTCATGAGCATCAACACACATCAGGCAAGGGAACACTATTCCGGTTAGCTACCGATTGGAGCCTTTCCGGAAAGAAATCCCACCAACCGGTTCGAACCGGTGCTCCACCGAACAGGGAAAATGTACGGCGTCAAACGGGTGAGATACACCGACACGCCTTATCGCTTATCCCTCCCCGCGACAACCGGTGGAGGCGGGACCGCGGCATTGCGTTTGCAAACACAAATGACTGGTTGATACACTTTGTAGTACACCTGTTTGGCGCCTTCTGTGGATGGGGCTTGAGATGTAGATTATGATAACGATGAGAAGACATTACACATGTGTGCAATCTCCAATAGGTCCTCCCCTGCTCCACACATCAGGCCATTTCAACGCGACCTGGAGCAAAAGAGTTGTTGATGTTATTTAGTTGGAGTTTATTAGCATCTCTCCACACGAGCGTTATCTCATCTGGCGATTGTGGTGCATCTGCAGCGTTAAATGAAACCCTGAGATGCAGCGCAGTGCAGTTTACACCGTGCAAACAGGAACGCCTCAGTTGCATGTCAAAACATGGTACGTGCGCGGATGATAAACCACACGGCGGGGTGTTAATCAGTTTCTACTTCGTTAAGAGTAGAACCAGTGTTACACTGCGAACCTAGAGTGAACGAATCGATGCACTTACGCACTACCTAGGCCTGTTTACTATGGTGATTTATTATCATCTATAAAAAGCACAGAGTGATAACAAACCTAAAGTGGTATGTTGCAGGTTATATTTTCTTGAACCTTGTAAAAATGGATACTTTATACTCGGACTGTACATTTCATCTGGATCATATAGGTCTTTTTTTCCAAAAAATCGACAGCATCTTTCTTCTGATGCAAATATCTAGTCACTATTTGACGCAAATACGCATGCTGCATCATCTTTATGGGCGCATCTTGCAGTTAGATATGCGGTTGGGAGTACGTGACAAATGCCACGACCGTTAATATATTGGGAGAGTTTCGTTAACCTTCAACGACACATAACGTCCCACATATCGACCACTACGGAGAGTGTTCTCTTTCTCTCCTAGACTGCTTTCGTACCCGATCGTTTGGCCTGGGGCTTGCGTGACATGGGTCGCATTCTCTACCAGGAACAGCAGCGAAGCAGCATTGCGAGCATGAAAGCGAAAGGAATTTTCCCAAAAAAAACCGGATGAAGTGGAGCTTATGTATTGGGGGACCGTATTTTTCTGAGTTTCTAACAACGGACGAGCACATATGATTCACATATGATTAGAAATGCTGCACGGCACGACGGATGGAGGGTATTATTACATTTAGACGAAACCGTCGCGGCACTTGTTTCCATTCGACTTGAGATTGTGTACAAATAAAATTAATAACGAGTCACATCAAGTACATAAAATACGATCTAGTGTACATCAACTTTACATTGTCATCACTGAAGCAGCCATCACTTGGCATGCTTTTCAAGCAAGATCCAGCCTATCTAGCCTATCATTGGACCAAATGCGTAAATGCACCCCAATTACTCTGCCGGCTCTTAATTATGGACCTTTGACGTCCCAAAATCACTATCGCACCCCGGACGCGCATGGCAGTCTCGATTGCACTAGACCACTTCCAGTGAGGCGCCAGTACCGAAAGCAATACACTCACCGATTGGTTCCTGGTTGACACTTTTAAGGATTCTACTCTACTCTCATCTCCGGCACGAGCCTCCCCAAGATCAAGGACGGTGGCCTCGAAGAAGATGCGCAATTTCTTGTGCGGCATTTAATGTTTTTGTTTGCGCTTGCGGTGTCGCCAAATTGTTCCCACCAATCTGACCGGACTTTTGCGTGAGTGTGTGAGTCTGCCCGAGATGGCGTCCAGCCATTTCACAGCAGAGTTTGAGTGATGTTGTTATCAGTCGGCAAAGTTTGATAGAGACAAATTTAAACATGTTTTTGTGTGGTCGCTGGTGTATGTTTTGGTAAGTGGTGCGATAAGGGTTCTCCTCCTCAATCGCGGTTACTTTTTGTTTTGGTTCCTGTACGATCACCAGCCAGGGTAACACCCCGCGTACTTCTTTAAACAACACAGGCAGTAAAGTGTAGTCCAGGGGGGTTTTTGAGGAACATAAGCACAACAACGCTACTAGGTATTATTGTTTGTCACGAGACCCAAACTTTCAGGCGCCACAGAGGAGAGTCTTATCTTCCGAAAAGCCATTGCTTATGTGGGCAGTGTTCCTCACTTCAGGTTGAACTAATTCTATTTTTAAAAGCTGAACTGATAGTGTAATTGACTTCCGAAAGCGTGGAGTGATGATATATGGAAACGAAACCATTTTAATTTCATGGTGGACGGATTTCCCTATTACATCTCTCGTTCGTCCACGGAGCACAGCGAGCTCTTGGAATAAATACATTATAAAAGAAGACAACATCACAACCTACCATCGTTACCCATTTCGCGAACGGCCAGAATGTCATTGCAATGTTATGCTTCAGGTAGCAAACTACGTTCACTTTCTTTTTCCTCCTCAATCGCGGTTACTTTTTGTTTTGGTTCCTGTACGATCACCAGCCAGGGTAACACCCCGCGTACTTCTTTAAACAACACAGGCAGTAAAGTGTAGTCCAGGGGGGTTTTTGAGGAACATAAGCACAACAACGCTACTAGGTATTATTGTTTGTCACGAGACCCAAACTGTCAGGCGCCACAGAGGAGAGTCTTATCTTCCGAAAAGCCATTGCTTATGTGGGCAGTGTTCCTCACTTCAGGTTGAACTAATTCTATTTTTAAAAGCTGAACTGATAGTGTAATTGACTTCCGAAAGCGTGGAGTGATGATATATGGAAACGAAACAATTTTAATTTCATGGTGGACGGATTTCCCTATTACATCTCTCGTTCGTCCACGGAGCACAGAGAGCTCTTGGAATAAATACATTACAAAAGAAGACAACATCTCAACCTACCATCGTTACCCATTTCGCGAACGGCCAGAATGTCATTGCAATGTTATGCTTCAGGTAGCAAACTACGTTCACTTTCTTTTCGACCAGCACGAACGAAGCACTTCTGATTGCTAAAACGATAGTACACCAGTAGTCTACTACAATTAAGCGCTTTCTACAGAAGCATTCCTTTCCAACACGAACCAACTGAACACACGCTGCCGCTGTCCAAACAAAGCTACGACTGAATTTGTAGCCGTCAAAACAAAGCACCGAGTGTGCGCTAGCAGTTCGGAAACACGATAAGTTAAGAAATCGTGCAGAAAACCTATCTTAAACGTTCTTATCACAAATAATTTCTTCATTTTTCTAGCTCTATCGCAAATCCCCTCTTTTGGGCTTTTGCGGCGGAGCGAGATATCAATAATAATCTCTTATCAGCCGCAGCTGTAGCGGGGGTCGATAGAAATAAGCCGAAATGGATGAGGTGCATGTGCACGTTGCATTGTCCAAAAATGCAACTCCATACCCCCAGCCCGCGCATGGTTTCTTTCCGCTTATCTGGTGCTCTTTAGCTTTTTTCTTTATGGCAACCCTTATCCAGGTAACAAAGAGTGGCGCAAAGCACTAGCATTGTGATCATAATTGTCTTTGGATTCATTGGTACAACCCTTTGCTGTGTGTCGTTTAAGTTATTTGAAGCAGTAAATTGCTTTTAAAAAGGGCTCGAAGGATCGAAATTCAGTACCAGTAGCAATCTCAACAGATCTCGATTTCGAAGGTATCTAAACCATGACAGATCTTGGGTCCAGTCTTGAAACCGGATCACACAATCCGTTCTTTTCACACAACATTTAATACTGATTTTCGGACACATTAACACGTTACCTCAACATTCTCACGATAAAGCACTGCATGATCCCAACTATGTTCCGACGAATGGTGGAATTGCATTAGATCCCAGTCGTCATCATACTCAGCTCCTTGCCTGCAGCTGGAGGTCGAATCCGTTCGCACAATCATCGCTGCTTAGTAACTGCACTACATTGATGATCGCCAGCACACAACAAGGACGTCAGTAAACGATCCTAGCGACATCTGGTAGAGTACAGTCCAGAGTTCACTTGCTTTACTTACACAGTTTGTCGCATACGGATTTGCAACGTCCTACAGAAACTGTTGCACAAACTTAAAGCAAAACGAAGAACCTCAAACTTTCAAGGCACGGGAGGTATTGCAAAAGACAGCACTTTCTTGCGATTTCCTTTCACCTTGCGCTTGCTGCGTGAGTGAACGTTAGACAGCATTTAGTACACGAAGTTGATTGACAGGCACACCAATTTGGCACGATTTTCGGTTCATTGAACGCTTCTTAATGTCCAGGTTAGACAAGCTTCTTTGCACATCGAATTTTCAGTTGAAACCTTCATCATTCTACGTCAACTTCGAGAACATTATCACGATGTATTTGAAACTTTTGTAACCAATATCCATTCGTAACACTTGAAGAAAACCGGGAACTTGTGGTTACTAAAAAAGCACAACGAATCGAGCACACGTGGACACTGACGCGCTCACGTACGACTGCACCACAGATCTACCGGCAATATCCGGCA
>KZ070025.1:32040-76237 GCA_002091845.1 Anopheles cracens
TGTTTTTCACCCCGCATTCGCCGGCAAAGAACCACCAATGCCAATGTGCGGTAGACACGGGGTGTACTACCCTACCGACATGGCACGTACACGAAGAAGCGGACGCACCGTCTACCGTGTGCACGGCGGCGGCGGCCTTGCGACACCGGTCTTGACCGGCTGCGCGACGATCGTCAAAGATCGCGGACGGGATCTCGTGCACCGCAGCGCGTCTGAAAAGACAGGGTGCCGCTGGCAGGGGAGACTGCACCTAACCCGTTGGGAGTTGGGACTGGATACTATGGCCGGAGCAGAGGGGATGGAGTGCACGTTTCAGTCCATGTTTGGTCACGGCCGTACGTCGTTTCCTCACGAGGGACACAGCGTGGCGCGCGTGAGTGTATGTGTCGCTGCGTGGATTCTACGGGCACCAGTCACCAATACGACAAACGTGCGGCGAGCAGGCCTGTATTGGTATGAGAGAGCAGCGCGGTTTGCAGCGCTTTTTTGGAAAGGAAAGTTTACCTTCTTCTGCTCCTCTCGGAGGATGATGAGAAGAGAAAAAACTTGGTGTGCAGATAATTGGGACTGGGAGAGTGCAACTGTGGGGAACCGCGCGAGTATCGCGGGTCGATGATCTGTTCCGTTTTCCGACATTCCAACGATCGCTTGCGGTGAGTGTCGTCCCCGGACGGTGGCGACTTCCTCAATAGCGGCGAAAGGTGCGTTTAGCGCAAGAAACAAGATCGCTGCCGGCTTTCTCATACATATGGGAGACCGCTGCCGGGTGGCTGGATGGTTGGAGGAAAACACATTCCACGGGCCTCAGTCTTTCGATTAATCATCCATGACGACATGGCCTCTGCCGGGGAAGTTACTCGTTGCAAAGTTCCGTCAGTTGATCGATTGATGTGGAAAATGTTATAGAAAAACTTCTTCATCAAAGTTATATTGAGATTTGAACCAGAATCCGTCGTATGCAAAACAGCGCACCTACCAATTACGCTAAGTAACCGATGCAATCAAATATGTTAAAATGTGAACAAAACAAAATGAGCAATGGATAAGGAATAAGCTAACTGGGAGTTTAACTTTCAATCAGGCTACAAATGTCTCAAAAAACTTTGCTTTGTGTGCAACCAATCCGTTTCAAGTGCACTCTCCGCCGCACGGGAGAGGGAATAAGTTTCGCGTGCCATTTAAAACTCCGTAACACACCTTAACCGCAAGACATTAATGCTAATTAATCACCCGCACACGGTCGGTGGTCAACGAATGCATCCCTCACACGGGGAGAATGCACCACCCAGCACCAGCGATTATCGTCCGCAAGGTGAGTGAAGTACATAAAATGCTAAACCTTGCCCAGGTTCTAGCGCACGCAACCCTAAGCGAAATGCCCTTTAACCAGTATCGGTCATCGGTTTGCCTATCAACAATCACGCACCGCAGCAAGGGTACTGCAGCAGAAGCATGCGAACACATCACACGTTTATCGAACACCAGAAGCTTCAGTCAAACCGAAAAAGGAAAGCTAAGTTTGAGCATTTGATTGGAGAAAGAGAGCTAACGCTTGAATTATTGTGCAGCTAATAGAGTGCACCTCAGCTCCAGTAGTGCAATTTCGGGTCCGTCTCCTCATGCTTGATATTCGAGGGGCGTTTGTGTGTGCGATGGTGATTTTCACGTTTCTCCGCACTCATCCACACCCGGCTCAATAGAGAGCAACTCCACACCACGCACAGACTGCATACTGAAGGGGGGCCTGGCTGAAGTCACTGCAACGAAGCCGGCGGAACGACGCACTGCAGATGCCGTCATCAAACGATCGCTTCGAAAGCGAGCACTGCCACACTGTGGAGGAGATTTACGGTGAGGTCCCCCCCCTAAGAGCAACTTTCGCCGTGAGTGGAGGGTCCGAGATGGATGTCTTCTCCGCGTGGAGGCAACACGAAAAAAAAAACACATCTACACCAAGCATAAGTAAAAGCATTCGAAAGCCGGTACACCGTGTCCCTCCCGGAGGGGATCGTGGGACGACGAAGCAGCACAGAGACTTTCATTCATAAAACTTGAGGTGCATACCCGGGTCGGTCGCTCGTGGCCGGAATGTGAAGCTGGCTGGAGAAAGGAAAACTAGCCGGCACGCTGAGTGAATTCCAAAGTAAGTCGTTGATGCTGTCTTTGTGACGACGGAATGCTATTTAGTGTGTTTGAATAAAACATTATCCCAATGCTTAAGCGATAGTACTTCAAGTTGTTTGCGTCAAAGATGCTCTGAAGAGTTTGATGATTAATCTATTTACTTAAAATAATAAATTTTGTTCGTTTTACTTTGCCCAATATAACAATACGCAACATTTTATGAGGAATTAGGACAAGAATTGTCGGCATCATTGCCTGCCCTCCAAGTTCCAAGCTGTATCCAAGATATTCCTATTTCTGCTCCCCGATTTATGTAACCTAGCATATAAGCCAGTGGAAGAAATCGTTCCGTTAAACCTAGCTAGGCTAGGCTATTTGACATTCATATTCAAGTAAAAGGTTTAATTCAACAATGACATAAGCCAAGCAGTTCCTCCACGGACACCGCGTGAAATCACATCATAAAGCGCCTATCAGCTATTAGAATCTAGCTCAAGCCAGATGCAGACGCCGGTTGGAGTCGGATTGGAGATGATTTTCCACCCGTTTTTTATTTTGTTTTGGCTTACTTCTACCAAACAACAACAAAGTGGTGTGGTCAGAGCTCTCTGGAAATAACAACCACCTCTCGCCAGGCAAAACATTTGTGCAGTGTGCACCGTCGTGTTCTTATCGCTTTTATAATCGAGAGGAGAAGTTTGCTGCGATCAAGCGCGGAGCTTTGTACCGGGCGAAACATTGTAGGGCGAGGTTTTGCACAAAACGGAAGATTAGGGTTGAATGCTATAACATTGTCGTTCGCGTCGGTTCGTGCAGGGGTCTTCGATGGAAAGCGAAAGTAAACACTGTCACTCCGTCATGGAATGTTTTCTGGATACGAAGTGATTCGGAAGATTCGGTGAAGAATCGAATTAATAAAATCCATTCAAGAAAAACAAAAATCTTCATATATTTTAACCAAATCCCTTCCAAACCAAATCCCCATGCTTTCTGCTCTCTGTCAGCTTATAACTCCTAAAGCCACACACGGTAAGCATCTGTTCAATTTTAACAGCTACACGTGCATGCAGCGGAGCGAAAAATAACATCCGAAACCAGTTCGGATTGAGCAAAGGCACAACCGAAACGAGTTCGGTGCATCCCACGTAACCAAATCGCAGCAAATATTGGCACCGGAACCGCCGGTGAAAGTACATTGATTTTACCATTACCCACGGTACCCGCCACCCACCTCCTTCATGAATAATCGATCGGCTTCCTTTTATTGTAACCCACCGTGCCCGGGTTTCATTATGTTATGAAAATTGTCAGAGTAAATGTCGCGGAGCTGAGCTTCGCCCAACTGCACTGATTTGTAATGCGAGTTAAGCGCGCAGAATAATGTGTACGGGTGACGTGAAGCCGGGTTTGATGTATTTGATCCGAAGAATTAAGCTTAAACTCGATTCGCCGCCGATTCGTTCGCGAAAAACATAATCCATGAAAAATTGATCGGAATGAGCTCGCGAATCGCGAACGCGATTCGAATTGGAGCGAATGCACGCCACACACGTGAACCAAACGAAATCCGAGGTTAGGAACTGCCAGCAGCCGGCTTGCTTCCTGTGTTCAGCACAGGCTGTGCGTGCCAATAACGACCTGGGTGCAATTAAATTCACGGGCACACGGTTGCGTCTTGATCGGTCAGTTTCATTTATTTATTCAATTCTCGCCTTTCCACGGTGGTGGTGGCCTATTTGGGCCAGCTGCGCGGTGCAAATTTTGCGCATGAAGCCGCCGGGCAACCTTGAGCGCGGTCGATTACTTCGCGTGCCTGGGGGTTGTGGAAAAAAGACACATTCGCGTCATTCGGGAGATTTCGAAGGAAATGGGGTAAAATCGTTTATTTTTAGAACAGAATATAAGATTTGAAAAAATTGCAAACAATATTTGCAAATACTGTGCCCATAATATGAAGAATTTTCCGAGTAAGGGATGAATTGCAGTGAACCTATGTGAAGTTTCGTGAATTTATGGAATATTGGCAATGTATAAGGAAAAACCTAAGAACTTCTACAACGGAGCAGATCCATATCTTGGAAAAAAGCCAAACACAAAACGGAAAACTCCAGAAATAAATCCCGCCTTCCAGACTACATTCAAAAACATGTGTGCAAACAACCCGTCTTGAGAGACTGCGCCACGACACACGGTGGTCTGCTCGTCTTTTCTTACCCAGAAGACCATTTCAGTTGCGCCGTCGCGAGCTTCTACGCTACACTGTAAATCATCTCCGGTTTCCGCTTCCCACGCTTCCGGGACAAGAAAGAAGAATCCCGTCGGGAAGCGGCTTGCAGTGGCAAAGAATCGCATTAGTCCGCTTCCTACCGCGAGTGGGTGGTTCTGGCTGAACTGAGAGGGAAAGTCTCGGTGCGGGTGTGTCTGCTTCCCATGACCTAATTATTTGCTTATTCGCGCAAACCCGTAATGCATCAACCGCGTCTGCTCGGCGTGTGGGGATCATCATGCATCTTGCGGCGTTCGATGTGTGGAAAGCAAAACCTCCGAAGCGAGACACAGCGGTGTTGTGCTATGATAAACACAGTAGAGACCATCCATAGGATGCAGCAGGATTTATTTGCAGGATGTGGGGATAAAACATCACTGTTGTTTGAATTGTGGGAAGCAATAAACATGCTCCGACTGCCTATTGACATTTTCAGATGTCATTTTTATGCTAGCGCAACTGCAACGACCGTGTTTCAAAAGAAGCGAAAGCTGTAAGACACTATCGAATGATTTCAGGTTTTAGCACTGCACTTTAGCAAACGATGGAACTGTAACAGCCCTACTAAAATCCACTGGCAAACCCACATCCTTAAGAGATCCTTATCAATCTCCGCAACCACTTCAAACTAATCCAAGTGTAAGCTGGTGGCGAACTATTGCTGATTGCACTGGTCATCTTCTCTATCGCGCTGCAAACTAGTGTTGTGCACTTATCATCCTACCGTAACATGTCGATGAACCCACTATTACAGCTCAGATAATCAGCGCACCCACAGCCATCCGAAGATCGAACGTTTCTTGCCTCCGAAACCGGTGCAATCTAGTTGCCGGACACCGATTCTCAAGTAGACACCAGTAAACATCGGCATTTCTTCTAGAGTGCATAAACTATGCACGTGACACGTACCTGACGCATCGAACTGAGATGACGAGCGATGAGATTCAGCCATACTTAGTAGCGATTATTCATCGGCAGTTGTTGAATTTTTCATCCAAGTTTTGCAAACAAACCGTGCACGTCTATTGTGTGCCGGAATGAACTCTGATGATGAGTTAACGGAGAGGAATTCTTGTAAACATTGATTCGTGTTTACGCACTTGAACCTGACACATTTAGCTTCCACGAACAGCTAAACTACTCCTAACGTCATGAGAATACTAGTAGCATTCTTTGGAAGTGATAATGCTGTAGAATAACCTCAACAATTCCACATTAAATAGAAAGAAAATCTATTACTGAGCAGTACTTGACACTCACAGTGCAAGAGTTTGACATCACATCCATTTTGAGACCTTTATTGAAGTCGACGTAAGCAATTTGAGTTACAGATCCGATAGAATGCGTCAGAAAGAAGAGGTTTCATGAAGTTAGACTTCGAGTTAGAGATACTTTATTCTTCCTTCCTCAAGATCACGTTATTGCTAGGAGAAACAGAGCTTCAATTCGTTGCACAAAATGATACATTTCCAACATTGTCTACAGTTAGATGAGTTATTGTTTTTGTATCCTTAACACCACCTCGGAGCACTTTCCTCCATCCCCGAGGAGACGACCTTAACACCTTAATATTGAAAGAGATTAAATAAATAATCACAGAATGATTAACAACCTGTAACATCCTCAACACCATTGAATATGTAAGTTGGGAGGTCCTCCTGCAAGTTCGTCCAGCATTCAGGAACCTTCTTACGAGGCACGATTTTGAAAGGGTTTAGTGTGCCAAGCCAGCGGCGTTTACAAACGGCCACCAAGGTAACCGACACCCGCAAGTACGATGTTGGAATGGTGCGCAAGGAAGGCGTCTGACGACGCTCATAAAATGACCAACGTTACACATTAACTATTCAACACGCAATACCTTCATTTGATGAACGATTCGATAACCTCTCCCTTGCGCCGTCGTGCCCGAAGGATGTGTGAGTGTAGTTCTTGGGTGTATTCGTGCGTCCAAAGTTATTCCCTCCTTGAGAACGGAGGAGTGTCTCGCCAAAGGGGACTTAAAAGCCTGTTTAGGAAGACAAACTGGAGCAGCAGCCGCAGCTGCTGCGACAGTAACAAGCAGAACCAGACGGTGGAAATTCACTTCCGACCCAGTCGGTCCGGGCCGACTTCCGGTTGTGAACGGTGCAACGTTCTGATTTTCATACATACAACACAAGGCCAACCGCGCGCGCGTTGCTGTTTCTTTCTGTTTTCCCCCGCTTTAGCGGTCGTATTGAGGTCAGCAGACTAAAAATGAAAACGACCACTGTGCCCCGGCGGGGGACAGTAAAATAGCGCTGGAAAAGCGGTTGCTACTACGGTCGCTAGCACGACGGGGGAAGAAAAGAACTTCCTACTCCAAGTACACGACAAATAGAAGAACGAAAAGCAATGCGACAGTGTTCGGTGTAGCGATTATTCGTGTTGCCGACGTTCTATTTTTCAGCAAAAGCAACACGAATCGTTGCAAGAAACAATTGCTTCGAATGAAAAGCTTTTAATGTTCGTTCGGATAAATGGTTCGTCTTAAAGGTAACAAGAGCAAAGCAATTTGGAGCCATTTTTGGAGCCAGAACGAACTCAACGACACAGACGCTCCAATGCTTATGCTTCTTCGCATCGTGAGCTGCAATGCGTCTAAGTCTGTTCGTCTTACTCTGTGCTCTTCTTCTTGACCGACAGAGAAAGGGTCTGTCTTGTTGGTACTGGTGGTGCTGGAAGGCAGGCAACAACGATCCTCCAAACAAGGCCATCGTAGTACAGGCCATTAGGAAACCCATTTATGTTTAGTCGCCACCGCCCAAGCTCACCAGATGCCATACCTTCTGCAATCTCTCCGACTCAGTCTCGAGTCGAAAAAGGATACCATTATAAAGCAGTGACAAACACACCACGCAGGCACACACAACTCAGCTGAGCCTTGGGAAATGGAGCGAATGGGAATGGAATGGACACACGGAAGCCGGCGGGGAGGAAAAACTATCTGCGCCGTCTAGACCCCATTGCATTGGTCGTCCTCCGATACGATCAATGGAACATCAATCAATCAAGTCATCGTCGGCGATGTTGGTCTGGTGGTTTGGTGGACAATGGGGCGTTGTGGCAGCCACTGTTGGACAAGAGAACCAAACCGGACCGGTGTTGATGGCAATCGATAAGGTGAGAAGTAAGATATGGCTTAATTAATAGCGCTGTTGCCGTAGATTACCAGCAACGAAGTACTCGTACTACACTTGCGTTGTTAAGCTGAATTGTAGGGTGATATAGTTACGAACTATACATATGATTTGAACAACACTAAAGCAATATTGTTGTATGTTGAGTAGTTTATATCACTCAGACCGAATGAAATGAGAAACAAATGTTAAGTCATCACACCACTCCCCTCGAATGTTTGAATAAAACAGGTTCACATAAAGTTGCATGTTTAGCATAAGAGTATCACAAGCCCAAATTGACTGACTTATTACTTATTACTTAGGCCTCTACAAATTGACATAGGCCTCTACGAGATTCGAACTCAGGTCTTCACGGGTGCCATGGTCTCACTTTACGCGTACGAGCGTGACATTGCAGTTCGTGCGACGTGTGGTAGGCGACAGAGGTTGTGTTGTCCTTAATTGTACAATCACACACATTCACACACACAGAGAGAGACACGCACACATGGGACGAAATCCTTGGGACGCAAATGCCGCCGTTACATAAGATAGAATTGCATTTTTTTTTATCTTTTCACCTAACTATCATTCTTCCAAAACACAAAAAAACGTGCGAGCTCGTTTATGTGCCGTTTTCTTGAATGGTCGAATGCAACAGCGCAGTTTGAGGTTTGGTTTAACTGGCAAGCCCTCAAACTGACCTCAACGTTCTGCCGACGGTTGAACTTTGCTCGCTACCACGGTGAACAACACATCCAAAACCGAAAAGAAGAGGCGCTAACGCACTGCCGAAAGCCGGAGCCAGAAGGCAGAATGAAATGTTGTTTTGCGTTTCTAACGTCTTCATTTGCGGCGATGATTTGCTCTTCGGCACGTCGGGAACCCAATCCAAACGCAAACCAAAGCTTCATCAATCACCATAGCAATGGGTGACATTTGCTGGCGGCTCTGCGGTGTGACGTAATAGAATGACTGTCAGAAAAGGATGCTTTGGCACAGTGTGATGCGAAGACCAGTTGCAAATTGAACACCAATACGAATCCTGGAGCAGGTTTATCTTGCATCACCCTTGCAAGATCCAACCTTCACCGACCGTTTTTCGGTGCAAAATATTTCACTCTCGCCCAAAGGCAGTTTGAAAAATGATCCACAAAACTGCAACAGGGCAGAAGCGCAACCGAACGCATCATATGCCCCCCTGGCGCTTTGCGTGTATTGGTGCATGGTGGCGTGCATCAGCTGGGCGTGTGGAAAAACATCAGGAAAATTCTACACCCACACACACTTGCACACGAAAATGCAACGCAAAAGTGTGCGGAGTACGAGAGAATGGACGGGAACCCACCCGCGCGCAGGAAATGAAAGGAACAGCAACAAAAAATAATACATTTCGCAAGCGAACGTTCTTAAAATCTGGTATCGTTTTTCACACCCACCCGCCAGTAGCTATACCCACAAAGAGTAGCGAAACACATCAGTATCCTCAATGACGAATCAAAGACAAAGAATTGATTTTTGCCTTATTTGCGTCTAGTGGCAGGGGAGAAAGATGAATTTAAAATTCTGCTCTTTTCCCCAGTTTGGTGTTAGCGAATCCAGTCCACAAACTCGAGCGTAGATTCACCTTGAACCGGGTGCTGCTGGATGCTTCTCAAGCGGGGGGTTACAGGCAGCCCTCTCACTGCTGGAAAAGGCACTTGAGCTGATAGCAACAGCATCAGCATCATGCATCTCCATCCACCAGAGAGCTCGTGACATTGCAGTTCGTGCGACGTGTGGTAGGCGACAGAGGTTGTGTTGTCCTTAATTGTACAATCACACACATTCACACACACAGAGAGAGACACGCACACATGGGACGAAATCCTTGGGACGCAAATGCCGCCGTTACATAAGATAGAATTGCATTTTTTTTATCTTTTCACCTAACTATCATTCTTCCAAAACACAAAAAAACGTGCGAGCTCGTTTATGTGCCGTTTTCTTGAATGGTCGAATGCAACAGCGCAGTTTGAGGTTTGGTTTAAATGGCAAGCCCTCAAACTGTAATTAAATTCAACATATTTCATTTCATTGACAACAGTTACTCCGTGAAATAATACCTGAAGGTAAGGATAAAGAGGAAATGCGAAACAGAAACTTGTTTCAAAGAAATTCGAAACATTTATACTAAACATCACGTTCACAAACGGATTTACATAGACTTCATCACGAAACGAAGCGCCTGATATTTTCGTCATTTTTTATGTCCTGTTAATAATAATGTCTTTATGTGTGAAGTAATAGGGATAGCAAGGTTCTTCATGTAGAACAGCGAAAAAATACGCCTTCAAATACGTCTTCATTTGCGGCGATGATTTGCTCTTCGGCACGTCGGGAACCCAATCCAAACGCAAACCAAAGCTTCATCAATCACCATAGCAATGGGTGACATTTGCTGGCGGCTCTGCGGTGTGACGTAATAGAATGACTGTCAGAAAAGGATGCTTTGGCACAGTGTGATGCGAAGACCAGTTGCAAATTGAACACCAATACGAATCCTGGAGCAGGTTTATCTTGCATCACCCTTGCAAGATCCAACCTTCACCGACCGTTTTTCGGTGCAAAATATTTCACTCTCGCCCAAAGGCAGTTTGAAAAATGATCCACAAAACTGCAACAGGGCAGAAGCGCAACCGAACGCATCATATGCCCCCCTGGCGCTTTGCGTGTATTGGTGCATGGTGGCGTGCATCAGCTGGGCGTGTGGAAAAACATCAGGAAAATTCTACACCCACACACACTTGCACACGAAAATGCAACGCAAAAGTGTGCGGAGTACGAGAGAATGGACGGGAACCCACCCGCGCGCAGGAAATGAAAGGAACAGCAACAAAAAATAATACATTTCGCAAGCGAACGTTCTTAAAATCTGGTATCGTTTTTCACACCCACCCGCCAGTAGCTATACCCACAAAGAGTAGCGAAACACATCAGTATCCTCAATGACGAATCAAAGACAAAGAATTGATTTTTGCCTTATTTGCGTCTAGTGGCAGGGGAGAAAGATGAATTTAAAATTCTGCTCTTTTCCCCAGTTTGGTGTTAGCGAATCCAGTCCACAAACTCGAGCGTAGATTCACCTTGAACCGGGTGCTGCTGGATGCTTCTCAAGCGGGGGGTTACAGGCAGCCCTCTCACTGCTGGAAAAGGCACTTGAGCTGATAGCAACAGCATCAGCATCATGCATCTCCATCCACCAGAGAGCTCGTGACATTGCAGTTCGTGCGACGTGTGGTAGGCGACAGAGGTTGTGTTGTCCTTAATTGTACAATCACACACATTCACACCCACAGAGACACGCACACATGCCACGAAATCCTTGGGACGCGAATGCCGCCGTTACATAAGATAGAATTGCATTTTTTTTATCTTTTCACCTAACTATCATTCTTCCAAAACACAAAAAAACGTGCGAGCTCGTTTATGTGCCGTTTTCTTGAATGGTCGAATGCAACAGCGCAGTTTGAGGTTTGGTTTAAATGGCAAGCCCTCAAACTGACCTCAACGTTCTGTTCGTGCCTCCCCGTTCGCGGCCCGCCGACGGTTGAACTTTGATCGCTACAACGGTGAACAAGACACCCAAAACCGAAAAGAAGAGGCGCTAACGCACTGCCGAAAGCCGGAGCCAGAAGGCAGAATGAAATGTTGTTTTGCGTTTCTTGCGTTTCTTACCGCGCCGCTGCATAGCATTTTCGGGTGTAAATTTGATGCTAAAATTTGTTTTTTATACACATTGAAAACAGCGAAAAGAAACGTACATTGCGATGTTGATAGTATACAAAACAAATAAAATGAATGAAAAGTTGGCAGAATTTTTAGGGTAAATGTACCCAAAATGTAGCAGAATATAGGGGTAAACTTATCAATTATGAACGAGGCAACGTAAATAATATAATGTGAATTAATTAATTCGAGACTTTAATTATTTCGACGAATGCTAAGAACCCAACGGTTGCTTTCTGCCAAATTTGACTAACGTTTCCTTTTTCATTCGCTACACACACAGACCCACCACACGGTGCTGCGGTTGCAGTTGCACTGATCTTGCCTTCATGCACTGATAATTTTACCACAATGCAATTATCAAAACCTCGTCGAAACAGAGGCCAGTGGAAAAAATGATAAGAGACAACGGAGGAATTACATCGTTTGTGGCTTTTCCCTTCCATACCGCACGCGTGTGTTTGTGTGCCTTTTTATGAAGCAGAAAACATTCGTTATCGTGCAAGTCTTCTCTTTTCGTTCCGGTGGATTTGCTTTCATTTGCGCGTCCCCGTGTCTTGCCAGCCACCTCCGACCGGCCCCGCTGTGTTATGTTTACGTTGGTTTGTTTTGATTGTTCCACTCCATATCTGTTTCATTCTTTTCCAACACCTTGGGCGGTCAACTAGAAAGAGACGATAAAACGATAACGATGAAATGTCTAAGATGGGAGGGCAAAACATCAGGAAACAAACCATAACTCCTATCTCTGATGTTTAGGGTGTTTGTGGCTAAGGGAGCAACCCCTAAGTTTGTGTTGGTCTCTAGGATACACTCCTCCACAGCACACACACACACACACACCGTCGGCGCATATCGAGAGTGTTCAGAGCGTGGTGTGTGTCGTGCCACCCACCGCTTTCCTTGCATCTCCCACCACCCTCCGCTTCACCCCACCACAAACTCAACGACATTCAGACACATTTGTTGTTTTGCGTTGTTTTCATTGCAAGCCAAGGTCGTTGTGTTGCTGCTCTGGCCAATACGATGAGCAAACGCGTCATTTCAGTGTAGAGGGCGAAACATGCCAGCGAGTATTTTTTTCCATTTTCCGTGTGTGTATGCGTGTGCGCGCGCGTTGGTAGTGGTGCGGCGGGATGCAAAACAATGCGAGAGCGCACGCACACAGGCCCACCGCGCTCGTACGAGTGCAGGAAGTTTATAGCGCAGAGTCAAGCGCTTCAATGGCACGTGCGATATGCAACTACGAACAGACATCACCCGCGTTGTTTTTGACAGCCTGAAACACAACTTGTTTGTGTTGTTTTCTTTCTGCTTTCTCTTCTTAATTTGCAAACAAAGTCGAAGTAAAAGGTCGTGCTCGTGCGTTCCGGCTGGAGTTTATACATTTTCTAAGAATTTGTACTTTGCATTGTAGGAGCCAAACCATACGCCTGCCCTGTTCGGATCCCGTCGATTAATCCTTTGGATCGGATTGAAGGGTCAGTTCGTGCCTCCACTTCCTGTACGGTGAACCACGTGTAGCGCGATGACGGACTGTGTGGAAATTGCACTCACGAGCACTACGACCGCCCAGCATTGGAGCTGTTCTGCGTGGGATGTCCGCACCGGCACACAACTCATGACGTACAGGGCGGGCGGGCCACCCGGGCCCAACACGCTGCACACAATTAACAACGAGTTCGTCGTGGCCGGCAACCTCACCAAACCGATGCTCACAGTCTGGCCGATCAATCGGCAGGAACCGTCCAACGTCAAGTACATGCTGCCGGCAGTGCCCGGTGCGGTGGCCGTCACGCCGGATGGCAATTACTGTGTCGTAGCACACGCTCACTCATTCAACGTGTACAACCTGCCGACTGGCGCTAATTTGGCCTCCGTGGGACACCATTACGGGACGGTCAGTGTACTGCGATTCACCGACGACGGTTCCCACTTCGTCAGTGCCGCCCATGACTGTCGGATCGTCGTCTGGAGCCTGGCCGGAACGATTCAGGCAAAGGACAACCGGATCCTGTACGAGCTGTCCGACTTTACGCTGCCCGTTACGGACGTGCAGATCGGCAAAGGCGGCATGAAGGCACTGCTGGCGGCCGTTTCGCTCGATCGCTCCTGCAAGCTGTACGAGATGGCAACGGGTCGCGCGCTGCTGAACGTGGTGTTCCCGGTAGCACTCGCTGTACTCGCGGTCAACCCACTGGAAACGGAGCTGTTCGTGGGCGACAAGAATGGACAGATCTACGGTTGCCAGCTGCAGTCGGTGCCCCGCTCGAAAGAGGTGCACCTACAGAAGGATGTGCTGCAGCGGAGCGTGTTCCGTGGACACAAGAAATCCATCACCTGTCTGTCGGTGTCGATGGACAACGAAACGCTGCTGTCCGGCAGTGAGGACGAGACCGTAATCGTGTGGCACATGCAGACGCGCCAGCAGCTGAGACTGATCCCGCACAAGGGCACTGTTACGAACGCGTTCTTCCTCGTCACACCGCGGGCAATGTTCGACCCGTCGCAGGTGCTGACCGTGCCATTCCCATCGTTCGAGAAGACGGTCGGTACGCGCAAGGATCGGGAGCGATTAAAGCTGGAATTGGTGGTGTCGGCGAAGCGCCCGCTGCGTGACAGAAACACCCACCGGCAGGACGATGCACTACGGCAAAGGGATGCGCCGTTGCCGGTGGAAACGGGTGAGGCCGACAAGGAGTGGAAATTGCAACAGCTCGAGCGGGAAATACAAAAGCTGAAAGCAGTCAATCAACAGTTGTACCAGGAGAGCATTCGCGCACTAGTGGATAAATCTGAACCACAAAAATAATTCCAACGCCTTGTATACCTAGTGCTCAGGTATAGTTTGTCGGTATGCAGAAGCTGTTTTTAAATATCTAGAAACAGAACCAACTATTGTTGCATAAAATTGGGGAATTAAATAGTTGATAAGGAGAATTCGTTAATAAAGCATTTGTATTAACGCATTTGTTCAGCAATTGTGTATGTTCCGACGTAGGTGCAGGGTATGAGAAAAAATGCAGGAATTAAAGATTTTTAACAGAAAATTGCAAACATATGTTTATTAAAGTCGTAAAAAATCGCCAAGACAGAAGACTTCATTCAAACATCATGTCGATATCTCTTTCTGTTTTATCACAGTTTGATTTCAAACGTCGGTTGAAATTTATCCGTTCTGTTATCTATCCAAGAGCACAGCCTAAGGAAGTGACACAAACGAAGTGTCATGGCCGTCACAACAATACACGGTTTTGACAACAAAGGAGATTTGCACGCGAAATCGAACGAAACTCGCGGCATTTTTGTCACGTGCAGCTCAATGTTATGTAAACAAAGCGTTCGTGAGCAGTTTGTGCTGATTGTGGTGTGCTGATTATCACGCAGGTGATAAGCGATTTGATTTTTTCAAGGACCATTCCGACCGGTTCGTTGATCAGCTGTGATTGGATTCGATACTTCGGGGTCTGCAAAACGATGTCAATTACCGAAAAGGACCTGTATCGGGACACACCCGTGCGCTATTTGGGTGAGCGAGAATTCTTTATCTTTACGAAATCGGCGCTGGTGCAATATATATATCGCATCGATTGCGTTACATCATCCAAATGTGGTTTCCCTTGACCCATGCCCCTTTTTTGTCATTTGAAGGATATGCGAACGAGGTCGGAGAAGCGTTCCGTCCGGTGATCAAGAAGATCTTTGTGCACGCTAGCTATGCGGTCGCAATCAGTTACGTGCTGGCGGATACGGCTGATAAATCAAAGAAGTGGTACGATGTAAGCTTCAGTTACCCACTATTTGCTTCCATACAAGAGTTATTGATTTGTTTGTGCCCCTCCGCAGAAACCCGAAATCCTTGGTGGTGGATTTCGTGGTGCCGCCGTAGCTTCCGGCGACACACTGCTGTGGCAGATGTTTGCCTCGGTCATCATCCCCGGATTCACCATCAATCGGTAAATATGCGCATTGTTTCCATCAAAACAGCAAGTTTATTCCTTCACATATCGCCCTCATTCCCCTAACAGAATCTGCTGGCTTTCGAAAGCGGCCTTAAAAGCGAACAAAGTGAAGGGACCGGTGGCCAAATGGGGACCAACCATGCTCGGGCTACTCGCCATTCCGTTCATCATCCATCCGATCGATAGTGCCGTTGATTACGCGATGGATAACACCTACCGCAAGTATGTTAAATAATAGTCCGGTATGCCTTCGCCTCCGCCGGATACACAAGCTATCTCGAAACGATGTGTTCCCAAACCGATGAAGACGGTGCAGATGGATATTAGCCAAACTAGAGCAAGGAATAGAACGGAAAGAGAAAGCACAGACGCACAGACGATTTCACGCTCAATATTTTTAGCTTTAGGTTGGTGCCAGTTGAACGTGGTGCGGGTTACTATTTGCGTGGCAATTTAATGAATCTAGACTATTGTGTATGCCACCTACTACGATATACAGCGCAACTAGACACTAATGTTTGTTACACTTCACTGTGATAGGAACAGGTTGACACTTAGTGGTTACGGAGTTTCTTTACGTGAGAGAAAGCTAACTTTAAAGAAAATAACAAGATATTACAACGCAAAAGGTGTTTAGTATGAAACAGGCGGACAATAAAACATGAAATCGGTGCTAAACGGGCTCCTCGAAAGCAGCCACCACAATAAAGCATAGCCAAAAGTCTTGCCTCAAGCTCTAACTACATGCCAAGCGTCCCATTAATCGTAGAACGGATAGGACGGCGTGGTACGCTCCTGTCCGAAACCGCGGCCGAGTTGATTTCTCCGGGAGCGGAACGTGTTCCTCGCCCATCCGTTGGCCTGTTGCAGTCGAGAGTGAACAAGATGTTTTACCTTTGCGACGAACTCAGTTACCATAGCATTGCGGCCGGGCTGAAGCTGGAACTCGCTGGCACGATACTCGTGGTCACCGAGAAACTGAACCGCCGTCACGGGTGGCTTGGAACCGAACTGAAACAGAGCAAAGCGAATGTTTGCAAGAGTTCTAAAGAAAGTGCCGAACGTAGCGAGCCTACCCATAAAAGATCTCTGCGGGCGGCGTTAAGATGATTGTTTGATTCGAAGCCGTGTTCCTTCAAGGTGGCGCGTTGCTTTCGTTTCGCACAGTAGGGACGCAGTGTTACGAAGTAGATTACTTCGATCAGTGAGATGATTGAAAATCCCAAAAATAATCCCAGCAGCCCACCAACGTTTGCTTCGTTCGTGCAGGTAAGAATGAGAGAAGAAAAACAAAACAAAATTCACGTTATTGTAAGTTTGTTCAGATGTGGCTTGAAGCGACAAACAGCTTCACGAGTTACAGAGAAAATCCGTGAATCCCACCAGCTCTCCCTTGGTGAAGCTGCGGTAGTAAGTATCCTTCACAAAGATGTACACCAACGCCAAATTATTCCTGAAAAAATAAGCGTAAGCGTAATTTTACAAACAATTTCTAAGATCTGACATCCACACTCACTTCGCGTACTGTTCATCCTTCACGTCATTCAGCAAGTTCTCGCGAATTCCAAACCTGCCCACCACCAGCTCCGCCGTCGTCACATCCGGTATGTAGCTGAACTCGTAGCACCCGGGCAGACAGGTGCACGACAGGCTAGTGTTGGCGGTGAACGCTATCGAACTACGAATCTGCTCGTAACACCGCGCATTGGCCCTGCTGCAGATCTTCGTATCTTCGTACAACTTCGGCAGATAGTACAGAACGCAGCCACAGTTTTCCAGGATCAGCTTGGCCTCACACTCCAGCTCACAGTTGTTGCGCGAGTACACACTGTAGTACGACAGGTTGGCTTCATTCGCAAAAACGCACTGCCGCTGGGACTGCGCCACCTTCCGTATCTGGTCGGCCGCGTCGTTAATCTTCGGCGTGATGATGATCCGGTTCTCCGAGCCCACCGGGATGTACTGCGCGTAGTCGGTGATCTTGGGCGTTTCGGTCGGGTTGTGAAAGATGATCTTGAACCCGGTCGATGACGTGGATGAGCAGAAGTAATCGCTTACATTTGCATCGAGCACCATTGCCAGCCCCATCGTCACGCCCGTTCCGGCGATCACGCGCGGGTAGGTTGCGTTCGACGGATGCTCCGCGTACCCACCCTCCGGTGTCCACAGGATGGGTCGGAAGCGTCCCACACCGTCGCTCACCTCCGTCGGGAAGATGTTCGGTGCGGTCGCGTTACGGAACATAAACTCCGAGTCGAGTGCGTTGAACGTACAGCAGAGCCCTTCGTCGGTGAACACGGATTGAAATATGTCCGTACACTTCTCGGGTTGCTTGGCGTAGCTGCATGCCTTAAGCAGTCCGGAGCATGGTTGTGTTGCCTGGGACGGGATGATGGCACGAGTCAACGTACATCGCTACAGGGTACATGCTAGAGTACTTACACTCAGCAGCAGTTTCTTCACCGCCGACCATTTGCCCTCGTACTGCGTCACGTTGAAGTCACCATCGATGGAGCAGATGCTCTGGAGCACCGTCTGCTCCAGTGTGTGCGCCTCGATCCGTTCGGCGGCTTCGCGTCGTATCTGGTTCATGTTGCAGATGGTCACGGCCGGAAATGGGATGTTCTTGATGTGCGTTGCGATCGGGTTCAGGCCGATAATGATCGGTGACGACTGCCACTTGATGTAGACGTTCGAGATGAAGTATATCGAGCAGGCAGTCACAACTATGAAGGTTAGGAAAAAGTAGGCACTGAAATGAAGTAATTTGAAGCGCGTGAAACATAGCGAATTTCTTCAACTTAGCTTAATTTATTAGCACAACAGGCTAGTGACCCTACCGTTCGCACAGCGTCAGGGATACCGTCCCGATGTACTTCAAACCATGGATGGTAGTGTTGAGGCAGTACTCGCGAAGATTTTCCGTAAACGTCACACGCTCGCCATGCAAAAGTTTAGTGCGTAAGTCTGCAGACAAGTGATGGAATGGGATAACCAAGTGTGATAATCTCGGATTTATTTCTGAAAACCCATTTCACGCGCGGCGTGTGCCGGATTATGTCACCTCTTAGTTCACTTACCCTTCTCGAAAGCCACATGGGGCGGACGCGGCTGGTGTATCGGGAAAACAGGTGCCATTTTGTCAATAATTTTATTATTTCCCCGATCAGTTTACCATCAGACCACAGGGTTATATGGCATGCCTTGATCCTGCCCGAATCTGAATGGGATATAACATTACTCAACGCATTATCGATGAATTTGGGCACAATTTTGTAACTATTAACACTTCCGAATCGTGTATCACTTGGATTTTCCCTTGCGGTATGATTTCAATGGAGTTTGCTCCACCTCCAGTGTTTGAAAACATTGCGGATATTGTGCCGATGTCTGCTTGGATCAATACCGGGACAGGTGTATCCCATACCTCCCTCGACATAATGGAACTTGAAGCTGCCGACATATTCTTCTAATTCGGCAATTCCTTTCCGCTTTCGTGTGGGAGCACAGCCATGCCTGCCTCAAAAGGCAATTCGAGAAAATTGTTTCATAGACGCAAGTGCTTAGAAGGGTTTCCGCTGCCATCGCCGCGCCGGGAATCGATATGCACGAGTGTGTCTTCCGTTCAAGAGTCACAGCACCACCCGTATGTACATGTGCGGAAAGGCGCACAAACACACACACACACGGGCGCACGCACGCGAAGGCTCCAGCACGGTAACACATGATTTGAGGCGGCCTTCATCATTCCGACAGGCACGTAATCATCGGCATCAACGTGTGCTGTGCGGAAGGAAATTATTTGCATGTATCGACAATCAATCAACCGGCACACCACCGTCAACTTCGTCCTGCGAGTCGCTGCGTGTTAGCAGAGGGATGACTGCCTCGGTTCAGATGCGGCCCACAGGCAGCTTAGGTCACGAAGGTAACATTAATCCTTGGGAGCCCGTATGGGGCGGAGGAAGCGATATGCCCGGAGTGCTCCATGTGTACGTACGTACGTGCAATCGGTTTGCTAGTGGTTTGCCGCATAGATTGGAGTTTTATCGTGTTCGACGTGTTCGGCCATCAGTGCAATCGAAGGAGCCATTGTTTTCTTGCAGAGGTGTTGGAGCAACCATTGGAGTGTTTGAATTATTCGTTACCATTTTTTCACGTCGCTGTGCAGTCTTCGCGTTGTACTCGGCACTCCCCACACTATTGATTGACTCCCCAACCCATCTCCGAATATCCCGACCCGCAATTTAATCGATGAATCTTTCCCCACACCGCTTCGTGCAGGAACTTTCATTAAAGTTTAATTTACAATTTTGTCACCACGGTTCCACCCCCACCCGTACGGTGTGCTTAAAGTCATCATTTTACAATTTTTCACCTCGCTAGGTTCGTGCGCTCTGGGACCGGAGCCAGGATGGGTGGAGTTGATGGCTGGTGGTCAGACACATATCGAACGACGTTTTTTCGCCTCTTGCTGCCGAGTGGAGATAGAGCTAGACCAACGGCTTAAATGCTTAGTAGCTGGGGATCGAATGGTTTAGCCCGGGTGGGGTTAGAGCAGCATGGCTGCGGAATCATTTTGGCCAAATTTCTTCGATGGTACAGCACCAGCTGTGCGCTTTGGTTATGATCACAGCACGAAGAAAGGAGCGACGCGCGAAAAGGATAAAAGTAAACTGAGGAGCGAAAACGCCTCTGCTCTCTTTGGAGCCGTTCTTGCTGGAGTGTTGCTGAATGATAATCTATTTTTGGAGAATACCGGTCCACAGATTATCCAACCAGGTGCTCCGCGATAATTAAAGTTTATGGTGCGGAGTGGATGTTTGCATGCTTTTTAGCTTTAAGCGAGCAGCCCGCCTTAATGGTCGCTTAATGTAGCATAAACGCAATTCAAGTATGGTTGATGTGGTTTTTACCCCAAGCCGGAGCGTACGCGTGCTTGCCTGGACCGCGGTTCGATTGAACTCTCCTTTTTTGTGGTGATTATATGTATCCTTTCGCTGTATCGCTTTCATTAGCGTACAAGGGTCCCGGGGATGCGATTGCTCATTAGAAAACCGAGAGAGAGAGAGAGAGTGGGTTTTATTGGTATTTCGTGAAAATCGGAAACTGAATCACCGGAAATGAACGTAATGCGATCCGCACTGGTTCCGTACGTTGCTAAATATTTGATTACCAAAAAGATATTCTTTTGATCATCCGTTCTTCCGATTTTTCACTCGGATTAACAGTTTAATGGAAAATGGGAATAAAAAAAATCCAAGTAATTGAATTCATCTGAGTGCTTTTTGTGGCGCCGAAAAAAAACATCCTTCAAGTGTACATTATTGCATTAAACGCAGCACCCGTACCTCCTTAACGGATAATTCGCTTATCACGTCCGAAAGGGTCCAGTACGCACCGAGGCGGTGTTTAAAAATAATGGAAATTAACTTTAAGTCCTGCCGTGAAATGTGTGCCGAAGTCCACCCCAAGCGGGCCGCACCGCGGAATTATGATTCAATTATCCTCGGAAGCATTTTGCGTGGAAACCCAACTGTCCGAAACGCTCCACGATTGGGGCAAGTTTTAAATAACGTTTCCATGCCACCGGCGGATTAAGCAAACTGCTAGGCTCGATGTTTTTCTCCGTGTGCACATATCCACCAGCAATTACCATGCAGCTTGTGCGCTTAAATTTACGCCTGATTGAACAATCCGCTTGCGGTTGGAGCTTTATGTTCATTCATTACACAAAGGCTGCAGAGTGAAGAGGAAAAAAACTTCTTTTTTTTGCCAGAAAAATGTTCAGAGAATCATTTTTAACCCCCATGAGGGTACATGGAAGAACACTGAGCGGAGATTGCACCGCGCACTTTGTGTGTGCTAGTATCGTTGGATTGAATTTGGACATTTCCGATACTGGATATTTCACTCATTATCATCCAGAAGTACACTTACGTGAAGTATTTGAAGATGTTTCTGGATGTTCGATCCACTCGAAAAACTCGTTTAAAACTCTTAAGTTTATGTTTAACTTACATTACCGAAAGGTTCGTTTCCTCGGAAGAAAGACACTTCACGACACTCTGTTCTATGGGTCGTTTACAGAAAGTCCAATAGACATGTAAGACATTGCCTAAGGTTAGATATGTGCTCCCAATCCTGGATCATCGGCTCAAACTGTCGAAAGGATACTGAAGCTACTGTCCTGCTCCATACTCTGTTTTATTCTACTTGATTCCATGCCAAGTGGTGTCTGATTTGGAACACTGCTTGCGCTCAACGATCGTTGTGTAGTAAGTAGACATAAAGCAAACGGATAATAATCACTTCATCAATGTTTAGTTTAGTAGACTGATTCGAACACTGGACGCAATGTTGCATAGAGCCAAATTTCTCCTACTAGTCATCTAATAGATATATTTCAACTGACCTCGTTATTGCTCGGATAGACCCAAATTCAAGTTATTGGATGGTTACGGAAGTTGAGATTCTTACTTAATCTTTGTGAAATAGTTTTGACCATTTGATGGTCACTAGCCGTCACACTGTGTCGAGTGCCATCGATGTCCGATTCCGTGTGACACAAAGTTTATCTTTTCCAAGTTTGCATAAACACGACTGCCAGAAGTTCGTCCCTGTTCCCGAGCCCCTTTTCGCTACGCTCCATAGACACTCGTGCTCATCAACTGCAAAGACAATTCCCTACATTCGGTCACGATATGTCGGGAAGTATCGCAACGGAGCACCTCTACGGCCTGACCGGCGTGTAACACGGCAGCGCTGTACAAACACGCAAATAGCGAAGGATATTTATCAACACCACCAGCACCAGTTGTTCTCAGTTCTCCACTGCTGAGGTCCGGACGTCATCCGCGATGGGTTCCAGATTGTTCCTGAAAATCCTGCACCCCATTACCGCAATCAATGGGGTCGTAGGAGAGTGCGCCCGTTGCAGATGGGCAACATTTTGAAACGCAAAGCCTATTCGAGATGAAAACGACCGCAAAACGACGGTCCGCGACGGCAGACCAGGTGCATTTCCGCGAGCATTTAGCTGGCCGCAGTTTTCCAGGAATTTCCGCGAATGTACACGCTTAATTTTCCAACATGAATGTGCTAGTTTGCGTTTTATGCGGGCTTGTTTTAACCGCGGTAAACGTTGTCCAGAACCCAATCCCAACGGCATGGACGGTGTGTTTGTGTGCAACGAGATAACAGCAGAAACACACTCGAATTCTGGTCTCACTCGACCAGAAGAGCGTTACGTGGGGACAAGTTAAGGGACGGACGTTCTCGCTGACTCCGGTGCCGATGGGTAAATATGGATATGCACGTTCGAGCCGGGATGATGACACGCTTTCTCGCCATTTGGGCGCACCAGCACTATGGGGGACTTTTCATTCCGTGACAAGATGCAGCGAAAGTTCTTTCGGTGCGCTCCGCGCCTGAAGTGGTTTGAAGTGGTGGTGACTTCGTTTACCGTCGTCATTAGCACGAATCGTTTTAGGTCAGCGGCGGTGAGTCTCCAGTGCGGGTTTTTTTTTACGTTGCTTGTAAATATTTACACTTGCAACAGATGAAAGGGGAGGAATAAAAAGGGCGCCACTCCAGTGCATTTGCATCGGGTAATTGCACGGGCACGGGCGAGAGTCGCGAGCACAAATTAACGAGCACTAATCAGTTAAGCGCGGTGCGGGTCGGTTCTGTGCCCCCAGCAGCAAGGAAACGATGCTCAGAGTGTTGGCTCATCCGCCGGGCGTTGCAGTGTTGCAACGATGATGAAAAGTGCACACTACCGGGGCGAGTGAAACTAATGAAAGCTGCCCGCCTGTCTCGAAGGAGCTCGAAGTGAGGAGCAGAAAAACAGATTTATTTACCCCGGTAATCATCACATCCTGGAAAGTGGGTTTATTGTGCTACTTAGTGCGATATTGTTTCGGAGCAAAAACTAGGTGTGATTAAGTAGCAGCTGGTGGCACCCTATTTCAAATTGATTGCTTTTGAATGTCCCCTTTAGGCGAATGATTTGGAAAGCAGCTTGTGTCAGTTTATTCTGCAGCTAGTGGGATCACCTCACGAACACCATGCGTCCGTCGGTTCCCTGCACGATCGGAGACATCTTGGCGACGTACCGCTCGAACACGTCGATGTCCAGCGGTCCAACGCGCACGTTCGTCCGATGCTGCCCGAACATCTCGTACCCGTTGCCACCGCTCCCGATCCAGGCGGCAATGGCGATTCGATAGGTGGCGCCCGTGTCGAGCGGCTCATAGCGCGGGATGCGACAGTTGTGGCAGCGAACGTCCACCTGCTGTACGCGCTGGAAGACCGGCTGCGTGAGATTGAAGATGACCCGCAAGCCAGAGAACTGCAGGACGTCGGCCGTGTCGTAGCGACTCGCACTGTACTCCAGCGCATCGAGCAGGTACTGGCCGCGCAGCTCGAACGTATCGACCGTGTTCTCGTACGGGATGGCCGTCACCAGATCCTCGTACGTCAGCGTGCCCGCGTTCAGTGAGGTGCGCATCCCACCGTCGTTGGTGATACCGATCGCTGCGTACGTCCACTCGAGCTCACTCTCGCCCCGCCCGACGTAGTAGTCCACGAACGCGTCCGCAACGAAGCTGCCGAAGTTACACTCCCCGGTCCGGCAGGCCGGCTTCGAGAGGAACACCTTCGAGCTACCCACGGGCCGTACGGCCAGTGCGTCAACCTGCGCGCGCCACGGTACAAGCTTCTGTTCGATTTCCGCATCCTGTGGGAAACTGTCGTCCAGGAACTCGGTGTTTCCTTCCCAGCTCGCGACCTCGCCGTTCTCGTCGAAGTGTACCAGCAGGTGGCCGATGTATTTGGTGAACGATCCAGCCTGTACGATCAGCACCCGGCGGCCTGTCGGCTGCTGCACGACGTACGGATAGGCCTCGGTCGGTACGTCCGGCCAGCCGGTGGCGTTGCCCGTGTGGAGCAGCGTGTGCGAGTGGCCCCCAACGATCACGTCCACGTCGGGACATTCGCGGGCCATTTGCTTGTCGATTGTAAACCCACAGTGGGACAACACGACGATGATGTCCACACCGAGCTGCTTTAGGGCGGCCGCTTCCTGGTTGACGCACTCCACCTCATCCAGGAACCGGACGCGCTCGGTCATGCTGAGCGTGTCCGTCGCGTGGTGTATGACACCGATGACGCCAATTCTGCGACCACCACGCTCCAGTATCACACTTCGCTGATACTTCCCCTGCAGCGTTGGCTCCTCGCGATCGTCGATGTTTGCCACCACCATCGAGCTGTTGATCGCTTCCAGGAACGGCACCAGGCCCTCCACGCCGTGGTCGAACTCGTGGTTGCCGAGCGTCATCGCGTCCGCCGGCAGCAGATCCAGGAAGTGTGCCGTCACGTTCCACCGTAGCAGCGTGTACCAGATCGTGCCCTGGAAGCTGTCGCCCGCGTTCAGGTAGATCGGATTCCGATCGGCGTACTCGCGCTGAAGCGATTTCACCCGGGCAACGACACGCGCATACCCACCGATGCACCGCTCACCCTCGTCTGGTTTGCAACGCGTGGACACCGTGTTCGTCTCCTCGAACCGGGCGTGGAAGTCGTTCAGGTGGATGATCGTGAGGGGGTACAGCGGACCATCATCACTCTTGCCATCCTTCCACGGGTTGCTGATCAACACGCCCTGCTCCGAAGTGGCCCCAGACACGGTGGCAAGTGTCAAGCAGAACGTCAACCGTAGCGTTGTCCCAACGATCCACATCTTGCCAGCGTCGAACACAAACGCGAACTGATGGTCTCTGTTTGTGGTGGTTCCGTCTCAGTTGATAAGAGCGCAAATCCAACGAGTTGATAGGAGTATTTCACGGACGGCCGGGGATTTGTGTGTTGAGGGCTGTCACGGGGGATTGGAACGGAGAAGATGAATGAGTCGTTCACTTAACGGCGAAGACTGTGGCGGAACTGTTTTGAAATTGACGAATGTTTGGTTCACGATTCTCACGACCCAATTCATGATGATGGCTCGATGCGATGGGGCGCGAATGAAGGGACGCGATAAAGGCTAATAAATCCTCGTATCTACCGATTTCACGCTGCTATCCTCGTCGCTGATAAGAGCGCTAGCGTTTTTGATGCAGATTAATGCAATGTAATAGCGGCACGAGTGGGTAGACTTTAAGAGAGGTCACCTGGAAGAAAGATGCAATTCGACAGTGTTGCAATATACTTAGTTTTATTGCATTCTTCGTACTATTCTATTGATTATGAAGTTTTGGATCATCCCTCAACGTACACACAATCATCAAAATGACGCTCCTTTTTTTCTCATCCATTAGTTCTCAATCAATCGGACCATGACATAGACGGCCGGGGATTTGTGTGTTGAGGGCTGTCACGGGGGATTGGAACGGAGAAGATGAATGAGTCGTTCACTTGACGGCGAAGACTGTGGCGGAACTGTTTTGAAATTGACGAATGTTTGGTTCACGATTCTCACGACCCAATTCATGACGATGGCTCGATGCGATGGGGCGCGAATGAAGGGATGCGATAAAGGCTAATAAATACTCGTATCTACCGATTGCACGCTGCTTTCCTCGTCGCTGATAAGGGCCCTAGCATTTTTGATGCAGATTAATGCAATGTAATAGCGGCACGAGTTGGTAGACTTTAAGAGAGGTCACCTGGAAGAAAGATGCGACAGTGTTGCAATATACTTAGTTTTATTGCATTCTTCGTACTATTTTATTGATAACGAAGTTTTGGATCATCCCTCAACGTACACACAATCATCACAATGACGCTCCTATTTTTCTCATCCATTAGTTCTCAATCAATCGGACCATGACATAGTGTGAAGTTTTACATTTCCACCCATCAGTTACAAATTTGCATTCCATCTATTTATACAATGACTCTATCTTTACGCGTACGTACTGGATACATTGAATTCAATCGATCACGGTCCGTACACTCCCAGTTATCCATCACAGAGAGAGCATTCTTTATAAAGCGTACTTTGTACGCCAAGATCACAAGCTCCACATACGTTTGGTCTGGTGGTAAAATTGCTCACTTGTTGGATTACTGGATACATTGAATTCAATCGATCACGGTCCGTACACTCCCAGTTATCCATCACAGAGAGAGCATTCTTTATAAAGCGTACTTTGTACGCCAAGATCACAAGCTCCACATACGTTTGGTCTGGTGGTAAAATTGCTCACTTGTTGGATTGGTGTGCCGTGCATATGACACAATAAAGAACGGCCAATAACGAGCCGTGTCCATTAGCTCACTAGTGTGTGAATCATTCGCTTAACATCTCATCCGCTCGGACACATCAACGGTGTCCAGGCGTCGTCAAGACGCTAAGCAGTCTGCGCTGGTCTCCCGCGTGGGTTCGTTTACATACGCCTTTGCGATCCTCCTCACAAGCATCTCGTGCGAACGTGTAAGTCTGCTTGGAATAGGTTATCTGTCAACGGTAATAAACACGTTTATGACCGCTTTTTTGTCTCGTTTACCACTACACCAGGACTTGCGCCGTTATCACGACCACAGCGTGGCGCGATAGTTCCGCTGTTGGTGTGGTTTGCGACTGTGGTTTCGTCTTCGTCAGTAGTCGTCGAGATACTCATCCGGGATGATCTCGATTAGGTGGCTTGTGAGTTGCAGCGTACTTCTGGGTGTCGGAACAGTCGGCACAATCTTACCGCAACCATCGTCTGCCGGTTCGGGAGTTCTTATAGCGAACGTCCGCCGGCAGCAGATCCAGGAAGTGTGCCGTCACGTTCCACCGTAGCAGCGTGTACCAGATCGTGCCCTGGAAGCTGTCGCCCGCGTTCAGGTAGATCGGATTCCGATCGGCGTACTCGCGCTGAAGCGATTTCACCCGGGCAACGACACGCGCATACCCACCGATGCACCGCTCACCCTCGTCTGGTTTGCAACGCGTGGACACCGTGTTCGTCTCCTCGAACCGGGCGTGGAAGTCGTTCAGGTGGATGATCGTGAGGGGGTACAGCGGACCATCATCACTCTTGCCATCCTTCCACGGGTTGCTGATCAACACGCCCTGCTCCGAAGTGGCCCCAGACACGGTGGCAAGTGTCAAGCAGAACGTCAACCGTAGCGTTGTCCCAACGATCCACATCTTGCCAGCGTCGAACACAAACGCGAACTGATGGTCTCTGTTTGTGGTGGTTCCGTCTCAGTTGATAAGAGCGCAAATCCAACGAGTTGATAGGAGTATTTCACGGACGGCCGGGGATTTGTGTGTTGAGGGCTGTCACGGGGGATTGGAACGGAGAAGATGAATGAGTCGTTCACTTAACGGCGAAGACTGTGGCGGAACTGTTTTGAAATTGACGAATGTTTGGTTCACGATTCTCACGACCCAATTCATGATGATGGCTCGATGCGATGGGGCGCGAATGAAGGGACGCGATAAAGGCTAATAAATCCTCGTATCTACCGATTTCACGCTGCTATCCTCGTCGCTGATAAGAGCGCTAGCGTTTTTGATGCAGATTAATGCAATGTAATAGCGGCACGAGTGGGTAGACTTTAAGAGAGGTCACCTGGAAGAAAGATGCAATTCGACAGTGTTGCAATATACTTAGTTTTATTGCATTCTTCGTACTATTCTATTGATTATGAAGTTTTGGATCATCCCTCAACGTACACACAATCATCAAAATGACGCTCCTTTTTTTCTCATCCATTAGTTCTCAATCAATCGGACCATGACATAATGTGAAGTTGTACATTTCCACCCATCAGTCACAAATTTGCATTCCATCTATTTATACAATGACTCTATCTTTATGCGTACGTACTGGATACATTGAATTCAATCGATCACGGTCCGTACACTCCCAGTTATCCATCGCAGAGAGTGCATTCTTTATAAAGCGTACTTTGTACGCCAAGATCACAAGCTCCACATACGTTTGGTCTGGTGGTAAAATTGCTCACTTGTTGGATTGGTGTGCCGTGCATATGACACAATAAAGAACGGCCAATAACGAGCCGTGTCCATTAGCGCACTAGTGTGTGAATCATTCGCTTAACATCTCATCCGCTCGAACACTTCAACGGTTTCCAGGCGTTGGCAAGACGCTAAGCAGTCTGCGCTGGTCTCCCGCGTGGGTTCGTTTACTAACGCCTTTGCGATCCTCCTCACAAGCATCTCGTGCGAACGTGTAAGTCTGCTTGGAATAGGTTATCTGTCAACGGTAATAAACACGTTTATGACCGCTTTTTTGTCTCGTTTACCACTACACCAGGACTTGCGCCGTTATCACGACCACAGCGTGGCGCGATAGTTCCGCTGTTGGTGTGGTTTGCGACTGTGGTTTCGTCTTCGTCAGTAGTCGTCGAGATACTCATCCGGGATGATCTCGATTAGGTGGCTTGTGAGTTGCAGCGTACTTCTGGGTGTCGGAACAGCCGGCACAATCTTACCGCAACCATCGTCTGCCGGTTCGGGAGTTCTTATAGCGAAAATCCAACGAGTTGATAGGAGTATTTCACGGACGGCCGGGGATTTGTGTGTTGAGGGCTGTCACGGGGGATTGGAACGGAGAAGATGAATGAGTCGTTCACTTAACGGCGAAGACTGTGGCGGAACTGTTTTGAAATTGACGAATGTTTGGTTCACGATTCTCACGACCCAATTCATGATGATGGCTCGATGCGATGGGGCGCGAATGAAGGGACGCGATAAAGGCTAATAAATCCTCGTATCTACCGATTTCACGCTGCTATCCTCGTCGCTGATAAGAGCGCTAGCGTTTTTGATGCAGATTAATGCAATGTAATAGCGGCACGAGTTGGTAGACTTTAAGAGAGGTCACCTGGAAGAAAGATGCGACAGTGTTGCAATATACTTAGTTTTATTGCATTCTTCGTACTATTCTATTGATTATGAAGTTTTGGATCATCCCTCAACGTACACACAATCATCACAATGACGCTCCTATTTTTCTCATCCATTAGTTCTCAATCAATCGGACCATGACATAGTGTGAAGTTTTACATTTCCACCCATCAGTTACAAATTTGCATTCCATCTATTTATACAATGACTCTATCTTTATGCGTACGTACTGGATACATTGAATTCAATCGATCACGGTCCGTACACTCCCAGTTATCCATCACAGAGAGAGCATTCTTTATAAAGCGTACTTTGTACGCCAAGATCACAAGCTCCACATACGTTTGGTCTGGTGGTAAAATTGCTCACTTGTTGGAGTGGTTTGCCGTGCACATGACACAATAAAGAACGGCCAATAACGAGCCGTGTCCATTAGCGCACTAGTGTGTGAATCATTCGCTTAACATCTCATCCGCTCGAACACTTCAACGGTTTCCAGGCGTTGGCAAGACGCTAAGCAGTCTGCGCTGGTCTCCCGCGTGGGTTCGTTTACATACGCCTTTGCGATCCTCCTCACAAGCATCTCGTGCGAACGTGTAAGTCTGCTTGGAATAGGTTATCTGTCAACGGTAATAAACACGTTTATGACCGCTTTTTTGTCTCGTTTACCACTACACCAGGACTTGCGCCGTTATCACGACCACAGCGTGGCGCGATAGTTCCGCTGTTGGTGTGGTTTGCGACTGTGGTTTCGTCTTCGTCAGTAGTCGTCGAGATACTCATCCGGGATGATCTCGATTAGGTGGCTTGTGAGTTGCAGCGTACTTCTGGGTGTCGGAACAGTCGGCACAATCTTACCGCAACCATCGTCTGCCGGTTCGGGAGTTCTTATAGCGAAGCAGTCGTCCGTCGCCGCTGGCGAGCTGTTCCCGCTCACGATCATCCACCTGAACGACTTCCACGCCCGGTTCGAGGAGACAAATGCGCTATCAACGCGATGCAAAGTGGACGAGGGTGAGCGGTGCATCGGTGGGTATGCGCGTGTCGTTGCCCGGGTGAAGTCCCTCCAGCGTGAGTACGCCGATCGGAATCCCGTCTACCTGAACGCGGGCGATAACTTCCAGGGAACGCTCTGGTATTCGCTACTGCGGTGGAACGTGACGGCACACTTTCTGAATCTGCTGCCGGCCGATGTGATGACGCTCGGCAATCACGAATTCGAGCACGGAATCGCTGGGCTAGCGCCGTTCCTGGATGTGATCGATAGTCCGGTGGTGGTGGCGAACATCGACGATCGCGAGGAGCCAACGCTGCAGGGAAAGTACTCGAAAAGTGTCGTGCTGGAGCGTGGTGGTCGCAAAATTGGCGTGATTGGTGTTATTCATCATCTCACGAACACGATGGGTATGACGGAACGGTTGCGTTTCCTGGACGAAGTGGAGCAGTTGCGGTTGGAGATCGACCGCCTGAAGGAGGCAGCAGTTCAACACATCATTGTGCTGTCGCACTGCGGACTGGGGATCGATCGAGACATCGCTCGGAGTTTGCCGGACGTGGATGTGGTGGTCGGTGGTCACTCACACACGTTCCTGTACAATGGAACGACCGACGCGTTCCCCGACGATGCGGAAGATACCTATCCGATTGTGGTGGAGCATCCTGACGGTCGCACGACGCTGATCGTGCAGGCCTCGTCGTACGCGAAGTACGTCGGCAGAATTACCCTTTACTTTGACGAGGCGGGCAACATCCGGGAGTGGGAAGGCAATCCCGAGTTTCTGGACGAAACCGTACCCAATGATCCGGAGGTTCTCGTGCAGCTAGTGCCTTGGCGTGAGCAGGTCAACGTTCAGGCGAATCGCCATGTCGGTTACTCGGCCGTTATGCTCGACAAACCCGACTGCGCTCTGGGCGAGTGTAACTTTGGCAACTTCATCACGGACGGATACATCGATTACTTCGCAACGGAAGCTCAGAAGGTCCCGAGTGCCAACCAGTGGACGGAGGTGGCGATCGCGTTCAATACGGGCGGCGGGATGCGGACTTCGCTGAGTGTCGGCAACATCACATTCGACGATCTGGTGACGGCCGTCCCGTTCGAGGACACGGTGGACAGCTTCGATCTACAGGGAAGCGACATTCTGAAGGTACTGGAGCACAGCGCTAGTCGCTACGGAACGTCGGACATGATGCAGATGTCCGGGATGCGGGTGACGTACGATTTGAGCCGTCCGGTCGGGGAGCGTGTCGTGTCCGTCGCCATGCGGTGCCGGTACTGCCAGGTCCCACGGTACGAAGCGCTGGACCCAGAGCGTAGCTATCGAGTGGCGACCGGTACGTACATCAGGAATGGAGGCAGCGGTTACACGATGATTCCCCAGCGGGCCACCAATCTGGTGGTCGGTCCGGTCGACATTGGCGTGCTGGAACGATACGTACAAAAGATGACGCCGGTCATCACCGGCACCGAAGGGCGCATTACCGTTATCGGTCGTGAATAAAGCTGCCACATGCGTCAATTATCACGTCTCTGCTACAGAAAAAAAAACAACGCCACCGTCTGTAAAGCGTTCCATTCCCCCCGAAATGTGTGTCGCGTTTGATTCACCGAAGAAAACAAAAAGTCCATTTCAAGTTCCGTTTCGTGGGAGGAGGACCTGCTCCGGGCAAGTTTCTTTTGTGCTCTGGAGATTTGAGGAACCGCACCGATAACTTCGTTGCACTCTGAGCAGTGATTTCGTGCCCTAACGGTTTCGACGTTCGATATGCTACATCTCGCAGCCCTCCAGCTGGTCTGCTAGTGTTTCGACAGCTTATTCGGAAAACTTGTTCCGGCTCAACAACGCGCACCGGCACCGTGTCTTGTTTTTGCGCCACAACATAAACATAAGATGCCGTCCTCGGCGGCGGTGGTCGGGCAGATAAAGTTCTTTCCGTTGTGCATTAAAATTTTCCATTCGGGTATTACGAGTAATGTTTGAAATGATTTCAATCACTTTAAGACAATCAGGCGCTAAGTTCCCCGTACAACAGTTTTTTTTTCAAGTATCTTGGTTTGTTTAGCAAACATCTTCCTAGTACGGTCTACTTTGTTCATTTGATGCTCCAATCATGGTTCACCAGCAGCATGGATTTTATCTCTCCACATTCTCTCGCTCTCCACTCCGGTCCGAAGCGTGGCGTTTTTCCGTTCACATCCGAAGCACATGCCCCGAAGCATAACGCCAAACGGCGCGAAAACAGTTCACCTGTAACCGTCGTCCATGCCAGTTGGAACACGCTGGTGCTTACGGCTTGAAAACTTGCCTGTCTGTTGTGTTGTGTTGACGCGTGCTTAACCAGTTCGTAGCCACGGCCACAGCTGTCCGTCGCGGGTTTCTCCGTGCAGTAGAAAGCGAAGTAAGTGGTTGTGTGTTGCACGCTCGGAACCAGTTTCGGAGCCAGCGATTTGACGCTGGAACGGAAACCGGAGCTGGAAGGCATGAGAAACGTACACACATACACACACACACGCATACCCGAGAGTGACCCCAACACCCTGACCGACCGAGCGTTTTGGGGTGTGTTTTGTGGCGGTGACAGCCTCCCGCTGGACCACGACGCCATGGGATTCTGACAACGACAACAAGCGGCCGGTCAGCGTGTTTTGGCGTTTGGTCCGTGAAGTTGGTGAGGTTAGGGAGTGCGTTTTTTGGGGAACAAGGATTGTGTGTACGAAGTCGATAAACGCTGACATGCTAACATGGACCACCAAGTCCGGAACGCCCGGAGAGATGTGTCATTTGTTGAAATTCGTTTCGTGTAGGACTTTTTTTTTCTCTCATTTTGTTTTTGCCCGGCCCCATGTTTGGTGGAACATTCCACGATGAGCTGTGTTTTAGGTTAGGGTTGCGTTTAGTACACAACCGTGGGGCTTTCCCCACGCGCACGTGTTTGAATTAGTGAAGTGAAGTTTTCGCGCGCGCCAAAACCGTCGTCCAAAGCGTGTCACTAGGCCCGTGCCATCGGTCGGAACGCGCACCGGATATTGAACTCTTCCCACTTGTCGTGCCAGTGGCGTGCCCTTTCTCCGCGTCCTTCTCTCTTGCGTGTGTGCGTGTGTGAGTGATGGTACGTGTGGTCTATTATGTTGCCTGTCCGTCCCTCCCTGTCACCTTTCCAAAGCACTCCTTCGGAAGGGTGACTTGATTCGAAATTAGTTTTTCCCCCCGGAGCGTTCGAAGCGTTCTGATGCAAATTAGCTTCGAACCATGCTGCCGAGCTTCCGCTGTCCTTGGTTTAGGGTGACAGGCGGGTCGTGAATAAAGCTGCCACATGCGTCAATTATCACGTCTCTGCTACAGAAAAAAAAAACAACGCCACCGTCTGTAAAGCGTTCCATTCCCCCCGAAATGTGTGTCGCGTTTGATTCACCGAAGAAAACAAAAAGTCCATTTCAAGTTCCGTTTCGTGGGAGGAGGACCTGCTCCGGGCAAGTTTCTTTTGTGCTCTGGAGATTTGAGGAACCGCACCGATAACTTCGTTGCACTCTGAGCAGTGATTTCGTGCCCTAACGGTTTCGACGTTCGATATGCTACATCTCGCAGCCCTCCAGCTGGTCTGCTAGTGTTTCGACAGCTTATTCGGAAAACTTGTTCCGGCTCAACAACGCGCACCGGCACCGTGTCTTGTTTTTGCGCCACAACATAAACATAAGATGCCGTCCTCGGCGGCGGTGGTCGGGCAGATAAAGTTCTTTCCGCTGTGCATTAAAATTTTCCACTCGTTTGGCTTCGCAGTTCCCGATACTGGCGCGTGTCCGTACGTGTCCAGGGTGGAGGCTTCGTTTGGCGCACTGTCACACATCGACCTCCCGCCGGGTGACTTTTGTTTTAGCTGCAAATTTGTTTCAAACTTATTACTGAAGGACGGGGGGACCACGTTGGTTCGGTTTGCAGGAGGGCTTTCCGTATCGCCGGTACCGCAGACGCACGTGCTTTCGGAAGATGTCACATGTTTGTATTGATGTCTTTGGAAGTCGAACAGTTTCAAAAGTATAAATATGTATGACACTTAAACAAAGTTTACAGCTTTCTTGAAAAAATATTTTGATAGAAAATACACTCAATAGCACCTTTAGTTCAACTGTTTGATATACTAAATCAATTTGAATATTTTAATTATATGACTATTTGAGGTTAAGAATAATGAAAAAATATAGAAAGAACGCAATCTCGTCAAATCCAGGCAAGTAAGGACAGACATATTTTGAATTCAAATTATCATATCATATCAAGTAAAATAACTATGTATAAAATTGAGTCCGCCTCATATTTGTATGAATTTAATAACAAAAACTTTGAGATGAATTTCTAATAATTATAGTTCAATTTCTTTTCCATTCCCTTATGAACCCGATTGTTCTAGCTTCAAAATGTGTTTTGATACCTCTGGTAACGTTGTTCATTCATTTATTTTCTCTCCCATTTCGTATCTCGGCGTAAGTTCATCCGCTCAGCAATACGCACTCGTGAACAGCAGAGCGGGGGCTATCACCTCGGCTTCAATGAAACAGTGCTGCATACATTTTGGCTACACGTTCGTTTCGTAGCAACGCAACCCAAGCTTTGTTGCTTGTGGTATTGAGTGTTGTTTTAATTTAGCAAAAAAACGGTTTATTGAATCATATACAACTGTAAAAGATGAAAAAGAGATATCTTGTCTATGTTGTATTCGGGTATTACGAGTAATGTTTGAAATGATTTCAATCACTTTAAGACAATCAGGCTCTAAGCTCCCCGTACATCATTTGTTTTTCAAGTATCTTGGTTTGTTTAGCAAACATCTTCCTAGTACGGTCTACTTTGTTCATTTGATGCTCCAATCATGGTTCACCAGCAGCATGGATTTTATCTCTCCACATTCTCTCGCTCTCCACTCCGGTCCGAAGCGTGGCGTTTTTCCGTTCACATCCGAAGCACATGCCCCGAAGCATAACGCCAAACGGCGCGAAAACAGTTCACCTGTAACCGTCGTCCATGCCAGTTGGAACACGCTGGTGCTTACGGCTTGAAAACTTGCCTGTCTGTTGTGTTGTGTTGACGCGTGCTTAACCAGTTCGTAGCCACGGCCACAGCTGTCCGTCGCGGGTTTCTCCGTGCAGTAGAAAGCGAAGTAAGTGGTTGTGTGTTGCACGCTCGGAACCAGTTTCGGAGCCAGCGGTTTGACGCTGGAACGGAAACCGGAGCTGGAAGGCATGAGAAACGTACACACATACACACACACACGCATACCCGAGAGTGACCCCAACACCCTGACCGACCGAGCGTTTTGGGGTGTGTTTTGTGGCGGTGACAGCCTCCCGCTGGACCACGACGCCATGGGATTCTGACAACGACAACAAGCGGCCGGTCAGCGTGTTTTGGCGTTTGGTCCGTGAAGTTGGTGAGGTTAGGGAGTGCGTTTTTTGGGGAACAAGGATTGTGTGTACGAAGTCGATAAACGCTGACATGCTAACATGGACCACCAAGTCCGGAACGCCCGGAGAGATGTGTCATTTGTTGAAATTCGTTTCGTGTAGGACTTTTTTTTTCTCTCATTTTGTTTTTGCCCGGCCCCATGTTTGGTGGAACATTCCACGATGAGCTGTGTTTTAGGTTAGGGTTGCGTTTAGTACACAACCGTGGGGCTTTCCCCACGCGCACGTGTTTGAATTAGTGAAGTGAAGTTTTCGCGCGCGCCAAAACCGTCGTCCAAAGCGTGTCACTAGGCCCGTGCCATCGGTCGGAACGCGCACCGGATATTGAACTCTTCCCACTTGTCGTGCCAGTGGCGTGCCCTTTCTCCGCGTCCTTCTCTCTTGCGTGTGTGCGTGTGTGAGTGATGGTACGTGTGGTCTATTATGTTGCCTGTCCGTCCCTCCCTGTCACCTTTCCAAAGCGCTCCTTCGGAAGGGTGACTTGATTCGAAATTAGTTTTTCCCCCCGGAGCGTTCGAAGCGTTCTGATGCAAATTAGCTTCGAACCATGCTGCCGAGCTTCCGCTGTCCTTGGTTTAGGGTGACAGGCGATATAGCGGGCAAGGAGGCCAATGGGTTTGTGTTGGTTTAGCGAAACTGGGCCGCCCGGGGCATGCAGAAAATGCAGTGATTTACGTGTGTTCCGCCACATCCGGCTCGGGGAAGTTATTGTGCCGATTTCCATACCGAAAGTCACCCGACACGAGGATAGATGCGGCCGGCAGAAAAGGAAAAGGAGAGCGCAGCAAACGAAGCGAAATCTGCGAAAATTAAACCAAACATAGAAGGAAAAAAAAAGCGAACCAACCTCCTGACCAAGTACTACGGTGGAAGAAAAGAAACGGCCAAGACACGGCACACGCAACGCGAACTTGCACGCTGCCGGCGGGGTGGTGTGCGAAATGGGTGTAGGAATTTATGACAACAACAGCAAAAAACCCCGTTCGTTCGACCTACGCGCGCGTGTGTGTGTGTGTATGGTCCGTTAGATCCAGAGATTGTGTCTCGCAGAGCCGACCCGAGACAGAGAGAGAGCGAGCGTCCGTTAGTCGGCAAGAACCCGGAAGTCAACCCAGAATCGACTACCGGCGGGCAACGGTTCATTCAACCGGCGGTAGAAAGCAGATCTAGATCACGACGGTAAGTAGTTGGTGCAGAACGGTGCGTAATGAGCTGGGAAGAAAGTTGCCCCAGATGGAGCTAGAGCCGGTGGGAAGTAATTCGCGACGGTTCTATTGCTGCGCGCTGCCAAACGGTGCAACTCGGAGCGGCCATTCCAGAACCATCCGCAAGTTTTGCTGTTCCGGGTATTGCTTATCGCAAAAGGGTTCCGAAGGAAGGAAACAGGTTGTCGCTAACAAATTGCATGGGACCGTTTTATTACAATATTTTTAATAACCTCTTCCTACGGAGAAGTTGCGGCCGAAGCCAACGCCACGAGGTAACTTAATCTTGTGGGACTGCCTGTGGACGACGACCCACGAAAAGGATTTACGCACCTTCTCATCCTTTGCCGGACCGGAGACCGTGACTTTGCCCGAGACCTGTACGGTAGGACATCTGATCGTTTTGTTGTCACCCGCATGGACCACGAGCCAACGGCTAAGGTTACACGGCGTATGCTGGGCTGCAAAACTTAAAACCGCAGCACCAGTGCCTCTTGCTGGCTTTGACTGTTTCTTCCTCCCTGCAGCAGCAGCAACGCCTGTGGGATATGTTGGGAAAAAGTTTTTGCCATCCCTTCATCGAGAACCCGGGCAGGATACAATTTCAAAAGCTCATAAATAGTGGGCCCGTGCCGGGTTCGAGTTAACAGGATTGGATGTGGCCGGTGGTAAAAATGCGAACTAAATCGCCTTTTCCCCCAGACGCAAGCGCACGCACACCGACGTCCCGATCAATTTGTTCCACTCGGAAGGCAAAAAGTTTTCTCATACTAACCCGCTTGCAAGTACCGAAGTTGAGTTTAATGAAAAATTGTTTTAAGATTAATTTTGAAAGTGAAGCTTCCGTTTTGCTCCAGCACTGTGCGACCCAATTCCTGCTTGAGCTTCCGGTGGTTGTTTTAATACCCCGTCGGAGATTATCGTGAAAGTGACTGTGGGGACTCCGAGTGTGGATTGCCGTATTAAAACTAATTTACGCCGCATGGTCACCGTATCTTCGGGGCCCGATCAGCAGCGGGTAACTCATCCGTCACGAAGATCTTGCCGCAGATCACATGGCGTTCGCTTAGAAACTGGCCGCATTTCTAGCGGACTTGAGCGGAGGTCGTACGAGCGTAAGGCTTCCAGAATTGAATTGGACTGTTTTTTCTTCGTGCCACCAGTTGGGGTTTCAGTTAATTAAACTCGCCCGGAGCCTCGTCGGAGCAGCCTCGGGTTTAAATGGTTCGAAGAAAATCGGTTTCTTCGTTTCGGAAGTTGGAAGGCAACATTTGGGCGACTTCAAATGAAGGTTGGGTGGCGGTGTTAATGATTTACACGTTAGGAGTCAAACCTTGCCGGAACAAAGACCGGAATGTTTTAAAGGATAGTTAGCCGCTCTTGAGTTTTGAGATGTTTGGAAAAACTCTCCAGGGCAGTCCCTATACCGATTCACTTCTGACGTCCAGATAGTGATCCATAAATCTTCGCTTAACCAACCATTAGCTCAATTCAATCAGAGTCATTTAAGCTTAAACAAACATCGATACCGATATGCAATCAATTTCGTTTACGTTTCAGTGTAAACGCAAAAAAAAACGCTATGCTCATCATAAATCTCGAACGCATCGTTAATGCCACCGTGCACCGGCAAATGCTCGAATGAAATGAATAAATTAAATTAAAATGAACAGCTGCCGGGGAGGATACCGTTTTCCCCACACACTGGTTCGGGATTTGGAGCACATTCACCGCCTCCCCCGGATGATGCATTTCCGACCACGTTTATGGCTCTATTCCGTCGGGGGTTTATATCACCGCCGCGCACCGAATGGCCACATCAATTGATCGATAAAACTAAAGTGCGCTTCCGGGGATCGAGGCGGACCTGGACCTGGAGCCTTCCCTAAATGGTTGATGGCTGCAATCATCGCCAACGGCTCATTAATTATCAATTAATCATGCGCAAGGTAGCGCCGGATCCCCGGAGGTTTTCGGGGAGGGCATCGGACATAAGGCACTCACTGCGGTGCTTAATTAATCACAGCTTCCAACCTGAACGCGATGCGATGTTTCGGATGTATCGGGTTTTGAAGGACCAGGCGTTTTTTTGCGGTGAATCCCGCACCGGAATGATCTGCTTGGTGCAGAAATGAAGAGGAGTAAATGAAACGTGACAATGAACCAGCCGGATGACACAGGAAGTGTGCCTGTGTGTGAGACAGTGGGATGGAGAAGGAACCAGTGCAGCCGGATTGATTTACTTTCTCATGAATTTTAACGAAGCGATTCTTCGCAACAAAAAAGTGTCTAGAAAGCCGATGCGATTGCCCAGTATCATCATTCCCGTTGGGGGTCGTTTGTCATTTCGCGCATTAGAAATCGATTGGCTTTTCCGGAGCCCCAGAAGGCGGTGGTGGGCTGCAATCGACCGGACGGGGAGCAGAAGACGACGGTGGCCCAGACGGTCGTCGGAATCGTTGGAGCGTTTCTTCAGAAGGAAAAATCCTTACCCGATAATCAAACCCCCTGTCTCGACCCCATCCCAGTACCGACAAAGCACCGGGTCAACATCTCGGCAAGCAAATTGCTTCCATCTGGTCCCGGCGTGAGGTGAGCGTGCTGTTGGCGCGTCCCTTTTTTGGGCGACCTTCTATATTTCTACCGAATGGCCCGCTTTGTGGTGTGTAGGGAGTACATTGTGGAGGGTGTAATTCGGTTCACTTCACTGGCGACGACAACCCAGGGTCCTGGGAGATAAACTGTAACGAGCGTTACGTGAAATGGCAAGCCAAGGTACCATTAGGAACATGCACACAACTCGAGTCAGCTCGAAAGGGACCGTGGGCACCGGAGCGGGCGCTCCGTAGCCGCATAGCAGCAAACAACCGGCCGGGATTACGTACGCTCTCGGCCCTGTCCGGGCCAAGCGTTGTCCTGGATCTCGTGGGGCTGCTACAACTAATCCGGATAGCGTTGGCTTTTGGTTGCCGCAAGCGGCCGCATGTTGTCCGCCAAGCGGCAGGAGTTTGCTGGAACAAAAGGCACGTCCACACTTCTTACACTTCTGGGACGATACAGATAAGACATCATCATCGTCGAGTCTGGCCATCGCCGGTAGCAGTGGAGCGTGGCTCGCAGTGTGTCTAGCTTGTCGGCGTTGTAACACGATGAAACGCTGCTGCTTCGTTGACCGGCCCACTACTGACGCCATCGATGCCCGCACGGATATGGGCCGGGAATGGCCTCTTGCAGCCGAGTGGCACTTACTCCCTTGGACAACGCTCATCCTCCCGAGCGAAAGCCGATCGATCGATGCACGTGCATTATGGGGTGTGAAGCAATTAGAAGAGGGCGTTACAGTGCTTCACATCATATCTCGGGCGTTTCTTTAATGCAGATCCGCAAGATATTTAATACCGTATCACCCAAAGCGTCGAGCCAAGTACGCCAGCTCCAATGTTTTTGTTTTGGTCCATCGTTGGTATGTGTGACTACCCAAGCTCCCAGCTCGGTAAAACGAGTTTTCGTAAACCACTTCTGGGCACCTTTCCCATCCGCCCACTAGTTAGGAGATACTCATACGGTCTGGCTAGCGTTGGAGAGACTAGCATGAGGTAGCCTCCGCTGGGTTTGGTGCTAGTTTCGCTTTACGCGGCGCATTATACTTGGTCGAATGGTTATTTCTCTTTTTCGCCTGTGCTGACGGTATGCCTCGTGTGTTCGGTCGTGTCGCTTATTAATGGAATAACTAAGGCTGTGCAAGGTCGATCGGTTGTGTTGCGGCGTGCCAGGTGATCGTGGCCGCGTGTGCGAGTGAGATCGAGACCTGAAGCTGTCAGTGAGAGCGATCGTGCGGTTGTGATTCGCGAAAGCTGGTATGGCGGAGGTTCAGACTTGTCGTTGATGCCTGTGCGCTGTGCGCGCGTACACGCCGGGGACGGTGTGGATCCAATTGTGTAATTGCTTGATGTACCGTACCCAGTCAGAAGGTTTGTGTGTACAGAGGACTCGAACGGAGTGGCAAGAACCTTGGCGACACAATCCAACCTCTCGCGCCCGGCGGATCAGCTGACGACACGGTAGCTCAAGCTGTTTACTCTGGCCCGACTCGCGGGTTAAGATGCTTGCTGACCTCGCAACGCGGTACAGGATCCTCTTTGAAATAGACCACGTGCGCTTTGATGTGTCGCTTTAATGGGCAATGTGTACAACAGGGTAATTGAGAGCTATTGTGATACATTAAGCCTAAGTACAAATGTGTCAAATTGTTCCACTTTTTCAGTTGAATCGTAACGATGCAACCTTCTCGCCACTGGGTAGAATGTTTGATTGCGGTCCGTATGTTTGGTATAATCGTAAGATGACGATAACCTCCCTCACCTACTCGGAACAGGATGTCTTTGGAAACGGTCGGTGGGTGGGCTAAGGAAGAAACGAAACCGATAAACCACACATGGACATGGCCCTGTCACCGGAAAGGGAAGGACGATCGAGCAAAAAGTGTCCGAGAACCCCAAGACAGGTACCATTAGGTGATGCTTCTTCTGTAGGTCAGCGCAAATTACTTCAGGTCCGTGCCCGTGATGACGTCGTTAGGCGGTCTTGGTCTAAATGATTGAAGTTTTACAAAAAACCAACCCTCCACCGAACAAAACTCGGATCTAATTAACGCATTTCCAGCGGTCAGTTTTTGTGTGTCACAAACAGCCGCGGGTTGATGAGCGTCTAGTGCCACGGTGTTCGTGTGCGTGAGTTTGATTTATGCGCTCATTTTACAAGACATTGAAATCGGGCGGCTTTTGAAGGGCGGAGGCAACCCCTTTCGAATGGGTTTTGTCAGGCTTTCGGACGCGGCGAAGGTTGCGTTTTGTGTTGACGGTTTTTGGGGAAGAAAATCGGCTAATCGCGGCGATTACGATGGTTCGATCCTGTGCTCGCGTATCAAATGATGTTGCCGGCACATTGCAGTTGACGTGGAACGCACCGTGCTCGCTCCTTTTTCGCGTTCACCGTGACAGGGATAGGGCGCGGTCCGGGTTCGAATGGTAAATCCGATTTGACTAACCGCAGGATCGTTCGCCGGAACGGATACCGGCATCCTAAATCCATCCGATTATCTTCGTTGCTGGAACGTTTATGTTCGTCCACCCACCGAGTTTCGACGGGGCAAAGGAGGGCACCAATTTTTCATCACCATTCACAGTGGCTCACGCCCGGTGTCTTTGCGTGGATGCGGGGCGGCGTTCGCATCTGTTCGCGGTTTTTATTTTCGCGCTCGAACCTCGAAACGACCGGGCAGGGAAAGGGAGTCCAAAAAAACGCAATAAATTAGCCCTAATCCACTTCCGAACCTGCCGGGCTGCCGGATGGTGGTGGGCTACGTCGATGATTTGGAGGGACACGCTGACGCGGAACGTGCGATATCGCAAGTGCGTCGGTTTTTGGGCAGCCGGAATTTATCATTTCCCCGGGATAAGCCAACTCCGGTGGCCATTTACCATTTTCGTGGAACTGGCGGCGAGATGGGACGGTTCCGATGGGTGGATTATCAATTCGCCGTTTGTCGGCGATGGTTCTTTGGGGACCTGGGCGAGGGCCATAAAAAGCTGGTGGCTCACAGTGCAATCTTTGTGGCTGTAACGTGGCCGTAGTTTATTTTTACATTTTTTATTTTTGGAAAATAACATTATGGGTCATAAAACGTAGTAGGATGTATTTGAAGTGTGATCAAGTTTGATAAAATTTAAAGAAATGCGACACATCACAAGAAACCTCTCCTCTAGCAGGACATAACTTTAGGAGTACATGAAAATGGTGAATTTATGATCCAACAAACGATAACTTTAAATTTGACGTTCTGACGCGTCCCATTTCCCACCGTGCGCCATGGTCTCATATTTATACACTTATTTATTTCTTACCACGGGGGCTTACCTCGCGTTCTTTGCTGCCCCACTATGCCATCATATTTCCGCAGCTCCTGCGTGCCCAACCGGGAAGGTTTTACTTTCGAGTGTTTCATCGGGTGCTGCGGTTGCATAATTTACGATCCTCATGAGCGTGATTATGTGTGCCCGCCCGTCCGTCCGTGTGAAAGTGACTGCTCTGCCTGGAAGCGGGAAGCGGAACCGACCGGATAAATAGGTGTCGGACGTTTTGTTCTGGCGCGGGACAGTAAAAAAGGTGGAGTCCCAGCACCACCCAGCTCGCACGCGAACACGTGACTGTCGAGGTGGGGGGAAAAAAGGTAAAGTGTCCAAACATCACACAAGGACACACGCCCATTTTGACACCCCGCGGAAGACCGCTCGGAAGCGAAGAAAATCCAATTTTGGGCGCGTTGGCGTGCGCGCCAACATTCGCTGACATAATTTCTGACGAGCGTAATGTGCTGCCCGGGCTGGGCGATGACACTCACCCCGTCGTTTGCGGGATAACGCTCGGTGCAGTTTTACATTTTTGGGCTGCATCAAAGAGGATTGCTAATAAAGTAGCGTTTCGGGTAGGAGAAATTCGCAACAAAAAAAAAACGCCAGCCATGATGTTATGGACGAACATAAACCCACTGAGGGCTGAAACTTGTAGATAAGTTGTGAGTAAGTGAAACGAAAAACTCCGTGCCGAAACTGTTGCAACACAAAAAAGTCAAATTTCAAACAGTAAAGCTTTCGTCCGTTCGTTACTTTTCAATCTTGATGCAGTTTGGTTCCTTTGGCGAAGTTAAAAGGCGACGGTGCAAAAAGTTGCACCGGACGGAGATCGAAATAAAAGCGTAAGCGCTCCGTTTACGGCAAGACGGCGAGACAATGCTCTAATGAGCTTTTCCAGCTACTTTCTGCCTCGGCTGAACCAAGCCAGCGTTGGCCGGGATGACAGTGCGAGAAAGTGAATCATTCTTTTGACAGTTAATTTGTAGCGGAAGAAGTATCCCTGACGGCACGCACACACCAACATAGTCAATATGACACAGCAACAACAACAAAAAAACAAACATCCTTCATGCTGTGCGTGGTGCGGAAGCGGTGAGATTCTGAAACATAGTTACAATGCGGCAGCAGCAGCGGGTCGTGCGAAAAAGTCAAGTTGCAGAAAGTCCCTTAATGAGTAAATAACCGGCGGCGCGGAAACGTTGCAGTGGTGGAAAATTCTCCCGGTGGCACAAAAAAGGGGTGGGAAGCACTTGCAACTGCAGACCGGGATTGCATTTTTACCACTCGAGCCAGCTTAAGCCCACTGCTAAACCGGTGCGGGGTTGGGATTTATTTGAGAGGATTTTCCCCCTCGGTGTTTTTTGGCTTATAGCCGTTTTTTGTACATCCATTAGGAGGATACGGTGAGGGATTTGAGCGTGAGCTGGCGAGTGGAAAATGTTGCACTGTTGTAGGAAACACTGCACAAGCGACAATTGCTACTGGAACGGAAG
>KZ070025.1:81974-93579 GCA_002091845.1 Anopheles cracens
CACACGGGAAGCGCTGCCATTTTGCAGACGAGTGAGTATTCGCTGCGCCCGCCCGAACAAAAACGACCAAACATGCGAATTATTAATTGTGGCAGTCTGAATTCTTCAGATAAAGGGTTATGGTTGATACACTTACGCTGAAAAGCTATACTCAGGGAAATTCGTTAAATACGTCAAAATTCACTTTTCCAACAATTTGGTCCTTCGAACCGGATCCAAAACGAGCGTTGAACACAGTATGAACTTAAATCAATAAAGAAAAAGTCAATGGTGACTGCTCTTCTATCCTATTAAGCACACCTGACTAAACTGAAACTGCACCGGGAATGAACCATCCATCCACACCCAGAAACTGGCGCGATCGGGACACTCCCGATGCGTAAAGCGCCACGATGCATCATCATCGTTCAATTTTTCCAACGGCACCGCCGGTGTCTGTGCAAGTATTTTCACCTCCCCGCGTACATATCGCATAAATAAATAAGTCATAAATTTTTATTCGCGTCCTCACCACCGCAACGTCCACCTGGCAGGATCGAGTGAAGGGAGAGAGAGAGAGAACTGTTGCAACACAAAAAAGTCAAATTTCAAACAGTAAAGCTTTCGTCCGTTCGTTACTTTTCAATCTTGATGCAGTTTGGTTCCTTTGGCGAAGTTAAAAGGCGACGGTGCAAAAAGTTGCACCGGACGGAGATCGAAATAAAAGCGTAAGCGCTCCGTTTACGGCAAGACGGCGAGACAATGCTCTAATGAGCTTTTCCAGCTACTTTCTGCCTCGGCTGAACCAAGCCAGCGTTGGCCGGGATGACAGTGCGAGAAAGTGAATCATTCTTTTGACAGTTAATTTGTAGCGGAAGAAGTATCCCTGACGGCACGCACACACCAACATAGTCAATATGACACAGCAACAACAACAAAAAAACAAACATCCTTCATGCTGTGCGTGGTGCGGAAGCGGTGAGATTCTGAAACATAGTTACAATGCGGCAGCAGCAGCGGGTCGTGCGAAAAAGTCAAGTTGCAGAAAGTCCCTTAATGAGTAAATAACCGGCGGCGCGGAAACGTTGCAGTGGTGGAAAATCCTCCCGGTGGCACAAAAAAGGGGTGGGAAGCACTTGCAACTGCAGACCGGGATTGCATTTTTACCACTCGAGCCAGCTTAAGCCCACTGCTAAACCGGTGCGGGGTTGGGATTTATTTGAGAGGATTTTCCCCCTCGGTGTTTTTTGGCTTATAGCCGTTTTTTGTACATCCATTAGGAGGATACGGTGAGGGATTTGAGCGTGAGCTGGCGAGTGGAAAATGTTGCACTGTTGTAGGAAACACTGCACAAGCGACAATTGCTACTGGAACGGAAGCGGGAAGCGCTGCCATTTTGCAGACGAGTGAGTATTCGCTGCGCCCGCCCGAAAAAAAACGACCAAACATGCGAATTATTAATTGTGGCAGTTTCCCGGGAAAATTCGCACGTGAGAGCGCGAGTGCCATTTTTTTTTTGCGTGGGGTGTTTGTTTTGCGACCCTTCCAGGTGGCAGGAGCCTAATGTGGCAGGCAAGCGCAGTATAAACTGTAGCGTTTTTTGTTGCTGTTTTGCTTTTCGTTATCGCCCGTAACCCTTTCGTGGGATTAGATGCTCCAGCTCGCCTGCGTTGAGGTCCGTGTCATTAAATTAATGGATAATTTTCAACTGCCAGCGCGTGATGTGTTGTTGGTCTGTTTTTTGTTTTCGGGACGCTTTTTCACACATGCCGCATTCGTTTGCCATTTTGCCGCTCGGTGGAACGATGATAAAGGTTAGCGCGGTGGATTTCCGCGTGTATGTGTACTTATGCTATCCTCTCGCAGCGCACAAACACACAAACCAAGCAAACGAGAAAAAGCGCATCCCAACCACGTGACCGAGATTTACGGCAACGGCCAAAGCCTTTACGGCAACGCTAACCGAGTTTGTTTTGGTTCTAATATTTTAAAATTAAAGTGAGTACGGCATGTTTTTTTTTCCTTCGAAACCGCGCTGAACCAACCGATAGCAGAAATAAATGACTATCGTCTTACGGTGGCAGGATGGAGGGATGAAAAATGGGAGTCCATTTTTACCACTTCCACATCGGGGTGTGCCTTGGACGCACATGACTGAGTTCCGTCGTGCGTGTTCGGTGGGAAAAGGGCCCATAGCATAGGCGATTAGTTATATTACGGGCACCAATAAATATCTGCGCATGAAAAACTGATTGTAAATAGTTGTTGGGCATCATCACATCGTCAATAAAACGTTATTGATGCGCTTCAATTTGCTGGACGTAAAATATTATTCGGTCGTACAGCTACTCCACAGTAGGTCATATACGTCTCCCCAAATGTGTGCTACTTGGTCGTTGTGATGAAGTGATAGCATCTTATTTAACTATCTTCATATATCCAAGATAGGTTACGATGAGCTAGCCTACTAGATCTGGCTTGGATCGACTCTAGTCGATTTATTTTAACTTCAGAATTAGACGTCCAAATAACAGAATTTGATGGTAATGAGGAGAAGAAAGATTTCGACCATATCAAACTGAAGAAATCTTTGAAGTTATACACAATCAATGCCAAGCATTTTGTTACGATTGCTTAGCAATGTTCAATGAATGTAAATTTTCACACAAATATGATACTTAGCATCTTTTTGACATGGCTGATCTATGGATTAAAGCCAGACATCTCGCTCATATGATTTTTGAGCAGCTCTTTCTCACCGACTTGTAATGTGGCAGGCAAGCGCAGTATAAACTGTAGCGTTTTTTGTTGCTGTTTTGCTTTTCGTTATCGCCCGTAACCCTTTCGCGGGATTAGATGCTCCAGCTCGCCTGCGTTGAGGTCCGTGTCATTAAATTAATGGACAATTTTCAACTGCCAGCGCGTGATGTGTTGTTGGTCTGTTTTTTGTTTTCGGGACGCTTTTTCACACATGCCGCATTCGTTTGCCATTTTGCCGCTCGGTGGAACGATGATAAAGGTTAAAGCGCGGTGGATTTCCGCGTGTATGTGTACTTATGCTATCCTCTCGCAGCGCACAAACACACAAACCAAGCAAACGAGAAAAAGCGCATCCCAACCACGTGACCGAGATTTACGGCAACGGCCAAAGCCTTTACGGCAACGCTAACCGAGTTTGTTTTGGTTCTAATATTTTAAAATTAAAGTGAGTACGGCATGTTTTTTTTTCCTTCGAAACCGCGCTGAACCAACCGATAGCAGAAATAAATGACTATCGTCTTACGGTGGCAGGATGGAGGGATGAAAAATGGGAGTCCATTTTTACCACTTCCACATCGGGGTGTGCCTTGGACGCACATGACTGAGTTCCGTCGTGCGTGTTCGGTGGGAAAAGGGCCCATAGCATAGGCGATTAGTTATATTACGGGCACCAATAAATATCTGCGCATGAAAAACTGATTGTAAATAGTTGTTGGGCATCATCACATCGTCAATAAAACGTTATTGATGCGCTTCAATTTGCTGGACGTATAAATTATTCGGTCGTACAGCTACTCCACAGTAGGTCATATACGTCTTCAGAAATGTGTGCTACTTGGTCGTTGTGATGAAGTGATAGCATCTTAATTAACTATCTTCATATATCCAAGATAGGTTACGACGAGCTAGCCTACTAGATCTGGCTTAGATCGACTCTAGTCGATTTATTTTAACTTCAGAATTAGACGTCCAAATAACAGAATTTGATGGTAATGAGGAGAAGACAGATTTCGACCACATCAAACTGAAGAAATCTTTGAAGTTATACACAATCAATGCCAAGCATTTTGTTACGATTGCTTAACAATGTTCAATGAATGTAAATTTTCACACAATTATGATACTTAGCTTCTTTTTGACATGGCTGATCTATGGATTAAAGCCAGACATCTCGCTCATATGATTTTTGAGCAGCTCTTTCTCACCGACTTGCTATAGATCGCTTCAGAAATAGGGGCAATTTTGTATCGTTTCGATTAAAACATCAAATCTCCTTAAAAATGATTGGAAAATGTCTTGAACACCTATCCGAGCACACAGTCAAGCCCCTTGAAGTTGCGGGTTTTGTGGGACGCCTCCTTGCTTCCGTTCAAAAAGCACTTCCGATATCCAATTTCGAACTAGATACGGCTCGGAATGATATTCCTCGTGGTCTCACCGTAAGAGTTGCCAGTTTACACTTCAATCGCATTTATCGCGTGAAAAACTTCACACCCGAGCTTCTGCTCGCTGTCGTTCCCGATGTTCACAGCACTGCGAGTGTCCTTAAGTGTGTCTTCCTTCTTCTCCACTCTCTTTTTCCCGTTCTCCCTTGCTCCTCTCATGTGACCAGTGAACCTGATTTATGTCGTTTTATCTGCGATGCTGTGAAGTTTTCGCACGCAGCCGGAAAATTTCAGATCTTCCGGATGGCCGGAGTTGGAAATGGTAGCCTGCCGCCGCCACCGACGCAAGTGCAGTGCTCGATAATCGCACTATATGCAAAAAAAGGGGTGAAAACTTTATCCCTTCTAACGCCCGTCCGCTGCTAGCAGCGGACACGCGGAAGTGTCATCGGGCGCGCCGGATGAGCGGGAAAATTGCCATTTAAATTTCGATTCTCCAATGCAACGATCGATTCAGTTCAACAAAGACGAAGCGACACAATTTATCTCTCGCGCCCTCTCACTCTTTCACACATGATAATCGTTTTCCTTTGGATTCTTCCGATGCGTTTTTTTTCTTTTTGTTGTTGGGAAGCTTCAAGCTTCCGCAGGGAAGATATCGAATCTCACAGCGTGCTGTACAGCACCCCGCCTGTGTTGCTTGATTTGCTTTTTCGCGTTATCAACTTTTTGATATTTTCAATCATCCGCGCCTCACCCTGCTGACTCCCGGCGTCGTGACGTTCGGCATCTCTAGCAGGCATTGGCCACTGGGAAGGGAAAATAACGCGAAAAAAGTGTGCCTGGCAAGTGAACGTTCGGGTGGCAAAAACGTGAGATGAGTAGAGGAAAAAACGAAACAACAAGATTCGAAAGAAATGGACGAGCTTTCATCAAGCTCGTCGGAATCGCGGGACGGGCATCTTCTCTATTTGCATTTCGGCTCGAAGCAAGATTCAATCCAGCGCGTCGGTTAGCCGACTACCAGGATGGGGAGGAACAAAAATTTGCATGAAAATTCACGCTTCCCACAGGGGAGTACACAGGTGGTGCGCCCTCTACCGGCCAGACTGTCAAATCAACTCCCCGTAATCCATGAAGACATTCTGCTTACATCGATCCGAGCGAACGGAACAGATCGGTACACGCGAACCGGATGATTCAGCACACAGGATTCAGGGGTTTTCTTATCGGAGCATCGAACGGCCCGCTTCTTTATCGCACCTTCACGGGCACTACCTTAAAGTCTGCCGCGTTTGATGCTTCTATTTCCGGCATCCTGGGGCGAGAGTCACGTTGTGTTTCTCCGTTTTGTTCGAATGTTCCTCGACAACGAACTCTCGAAGGAGCGACAAAATCTTCGACAATGGTTCTGAATTGAGCATTTCGACGAGGACGAGTTCATGGAGCAGCGGAGGACACGAGCGCCTGCACAAGTTTAAATTCAATCTGTCTCTTTACGTCTAGACTGATGCGCTGTTCGGGACGCTGGGTGGCTGTGGGTTCTTGGAGCAAAGACCTTCTGCACGTCCGCCCCGGTGGGATCGAGTCGTACACCCGGAAATAGTTCATTTGCGGCGTCATCACCGAGTCGACATCCTGCATGCGTTCGCCCCATCGGGTAATGGTGATTGACCGACCCCGGCGGTTGGGTTTAATTGAATTTTCACTCCCGAAAGGATGGGCGGACGCCCGGAATAATAAGAGTTTGTCTCGTCGGACGAAAAGTTACCGCCCGGGATGGCTCCAACAGGGTGCTCCAACCCAGGACTGATTGCAGTTGGAGATGGCACGAAACGAAAAATGACATGGAGCGCGGAGCCAACCACTTCCGGCAACTTTCCGACAACTTCCCACCGTGCGTTACCGTACAAACGAAGTTGGTCCTTTGGGGGGTGACAGAGCACCGGACATTGAGAGGAATGGGGTTTTCGCAAAGAAACGATCCTGTGAGAGCACGCTTGTTATATTCTCCATCTCCGTGGATTGGCTAGTTCTCGTTGGTAGCTCGAACTTCCTGCCGGCAACGAGAAATACCTGACAAAGTTTCGTTGCATTCAGGCAAACATGCCCGAACGCAGTGCCTCCCTCCGTGTCGGAGTATCGTTTCGACAGCTTATAGCGTATAAGACACCTCCTGCGGAACTATTCCAGGCAACCGCAAACAAACAAGACAAGATGCCCTCCAGCACGAACCGTAGATCATTCCCGAAATTCCCGAACGAGAGAGCTACCGCGGCCGACGCCATTGTTTGCCCGGCAAAGCGGGGGGCAATAAAACCGACATCCCTCTTCCCCGGGAGTGTTTCTTCGCTGCTTCTGACGCTTTTATTACACACCCGGTCGCTATTCGAGTCGATTCTCTCGCCGAGAAGTGTCTTCCCGATCCCCGGTGCCGCCCTTTTCGGTGCCGCCGACCCATTTGTCCTAATCAATGGCCCGATGGCATCCGTACCGCCCAGCTCGAGCTATTCGTTTTCATTAAATTGCTGCAATAAATTAAGCTATCCGCGTGTATCCGGATAGGATTTACGCGGACTCCAGCCCGAAGACTGGCCGGATTTTGGCGCTCCGGGCTCATCGGGATGGTGGGCCGGTAGTAATGAATGCCAGATTTTTTTTTCTGCCCTCCCCGTGGCCGTGGATGATGCATGGGGTTATGTGTGTGTGCTACTTTTTGTTTTGTACGCTCGCTTGTCCGTGCGCATTAACTAGTTCGCGCGGCTCGGTTCGGCCCCAGGGTCAGGTTGAAGATTGCTAACGGCTTGTTTTGCCACATCGCGCGTTCGCTTTAATGTCGGTGCGGTTGGTGCAGATTTTGTGTTTTTTCTTCTTCTCTCGGTTTTGCGTTTGATACGAGCCATACGAGCCTTGGAAGAGTTTCGCACACCGTTTCGTTTACGCATTTCCGGTCAAGTGCGCGTTCCGGTTGCATTCGCTGTCAATGGTGCAACGGACGAAACACGATCAATTAGCCAACGGATACGCATTTTGGCTTCCTTCTGGCATGCATTGGTCGAATGAGTCGTTACGACATTGCAGTAGTAGCAAACTTCGGTCGGTGTATTTGGTAAGAGATTTTTCTTGTACAGGAGTTGCACTTGTTTTGCAACCGGTTGCACATTTCACTGATGATTGATTGAGATTGATTGGCAATGGAATTTGATCAGGAGTTCCGGAGTTGATGACCTGCCAGAAATGTTACAATCGATCATATCGGGTGTGTACCTTGATGAACGTATATCCATTTCAGATGTGTACTATAGCTGATGGAATAGAAATATGTGAATCTTCTTGGAGACTCGACTCTTTTTATAGTTGGTTCTTATTATGGGGTTTATGGCAGGGTTTTTGAAAAGTTAACTCCTGCAGTCAACGCTCGTTTCCTTATCGGTTCGATTTGGTAGTTTATTATATTATTGTAATTATGACCTCTGAGAGAAAGTTTATTTCAATTCTTTTATACAATTGACAATAATCATGACAGATTAAATTTGAATACATTTTTAAATAACTCATTCCTTTTCATTTTAAATAGTGAAAGACATACTGAATGCGTTTAAGACATATAAAACACATACGAATGTAATTTTTTTCAAACCTAAGCTTGGAATCCAGTCCATCTCACTGAATCGGGCATATCCACGATGTTCAAAACAAACATTAGGCACCCTAAAGTGCTCATACGATGGCCAGCGCAGGCTGGTGTGCGTGAAAATCTGGCAACTTTCATCCATACACACTCCGGCGATTGCTGTGACGTGACAAATATTCCAAAAATTCCCCCAAAAAATCCCAAGCACAGTACAAAAAAAAACAACCAACCCAGCACCGATATCGGGTGAAACCGATCGACACTTTCACCGGCGAGTTCCGCTGCCGTATCATGCTCAGCTGGTTCCGGCCGACCGAGGAAGCCGAGGAAGAATGCCACGCGAGTGGGGAGGCGCGTGATACGCACAGCGAATACCAGGCAAGACGTCAGCGTACACACACACACACACACTCCTCCATCGGGACTGCGGCGGACCGAAACCGAACCGGTCATGGACGTGGATTCATGTAGCAGGTTGTTGTTGTTTTTTTTGCTCCGCTGTTGCCTTCCTTCCTTTTCCGACTGAAGCTCCTATTCCGATCGCAGCCGCGGCGGAGGAGGCTTCGGAGTTCATTGTCAAGAGCAACGCCGGCCGTCCGGCGGTAACGACGCACTGGCCGAACGCATCAACACACTCTCTCGATCGAGCGGCGGCAGTAGGTTAATGGGAGCTGGTTGGCTGGTGCGCCCCCGTCGCTGACGTCCGAGCGTGAAGTTTCACTATCAATTTGTCGAAAGCTCGCCCGGTCGGTTGCCGCTGGCCGCTGCGAATCGCTCGTGTTTGCGTAAGTCTCCGTCGGGAAGGGGACACCGACGTTTGCGTATCACTTGTCACCGTCATTAGAGAGACGCACCCGGTGACTGCGTTCGATCTGTGACATACTCTGCCGTTTCTCGTGTCTAGTGCTTCTTCAGTGCGGCGGCAGAGTGATGAGTCTTTGAGAGTTTACTAGGAAAGCGCACACGACCTCCGTGGAGCAATCGTTTCAAAAATGCTGCAAAAGACGGAAAGTCACGTTCGATGTTAATTTTTTGTTGTTGCTGGTTTTACCTACCCTGTACACGCGCAACAGGCTTCACCAATCGGGACAAATTGTCACTGGAGACAAAGTCACTCCTCGGGATGGATGACAGAAGACGAGCGTTCCAGGCGGTTCAATCACCGAAATCCGATGATCGAACAGAGCGACGGGTGGAAAGCGCTTGTTTGCTGCCCGAGCTTTCTCTTCCGCCGGTGGTGCACACTCACGCACACATATCGTGCAGCTTGTCACAATGACATTTTAATGAGTCATGACGGCGTCACGTCACACAGCACGCGGCGGGCGTCGGAGTCTGAATGCCGGAGCGCGAGCGATCCGCCGCCCGGGACGTTCTAATGATGGATTCTTCACGGCTACGCGCTAAATTGGATTATGCCTGCGCGTGCTCTCCGCCACTGCACCGTGAAGTCGTTATTTATAAACGCATTCGCCCGGTTCCGCGTGTATCCGGTGTGGGATGTAATTGAGTTTGGCTGTCAATCCCAATTCGATGCTACCCCAAATGTGCTCCGGCGCTTCTCTCCACGGCGGCACACGGAACGGGACGGTCCGCTGTCGGGCGCTGTGCCGCGTTTTCCCGGTCCGTTTTTTGCCGGTTCCGGTCCGGAAAGCCAAGCCGTGCAAGACAATCTTTTGTGCGCCCGGCACAGGGAGTCTGCGTCCTTGGTGGGTTGCGCTTCTTGGAGCGGTGGTGCCATGGCATACTGTTCGTGCTCCGTCCGTACGCCGAACCGGGTACGCTACAGTACGTACTGCGTTCGTGCACGGGATCGGTGCATCACGGGTGCTGAGAGTACTTCCGTAAGTGGCATTTCAACGGAAATGGTTTATTTATTTGCTCCCTTCGCAACGTCACTACTGCACGGCACACCGAGTGCACTCTCGATGCACCCGATGCACATGCCACACACGAGCTTCGCACAGAGCATATTAATGTGGCGTCTCCTTCGCTCGACCAGGATCCGTGCGAAGCGGCTCCACGTTCGACATTTTGGCCAACGCCAGACACAATTGCATGCGGAAGATAATGGTAGGGCAGGGAGCGAACTGCGTGGGTCGGTTGGTGAAGAGTTGCCAATATAGCAGCGGTAATCTATAATTGATAGACTGTTGAATTGCGAGTGGCAAACGCTCCGTGACGTCCACGTATCGCTTAAATGGGCAACGGTTCCGAGAACGATAAATATTGGCAATGACAGAGAGCTGCATACGTTACACCACTATGAAAGATTTAAAGTATAATATTGAAATGATCGTTAGAAAGTGGCTTAACATAATGTAGTTTATATTCATGCAGACTTTTTCAAATGTTTTATATTTTACGCTTCAAATGTTTTTTTTTAAACTATAATAACGTCTCCATCCATATATTGTTCATATTTCACTTATTCTAATAGAATTGTTTTCCAAATTTTGCCTCTAAGTCTAAGTTTATATTCACAGTCATAAAATTTTCAATTTTCAACAAAATTTCACGGAAATCACTGAAATTTTTAAATTGTGCTTAGTAGATTAGTAAAGAAAGGAGCAAACCATATGCCAAAATATGTTATAACACATTTGATGCAATAATAATGAGCTTATATCCTGTTGGAAACTGCCTAGTGAGCTTCAATAACTCGGAGCTTAACGTTTGTTTGATCTTTATATGAAGCGTTTGTTGTGCAGATTGCATGCTTTTGGGCTGAATGGATAATTAGCGACGACAACGATGCAATGCCCATTACAGCAACGCTCCATTAACGCCTTATTTACCTTTTTGAAGGATATTATTCGCTGATTATGTGTGTAAAAATATAACTATACTAAAGCTAAAAATCAGTACTATTATATTCAAAGGTAATTTGAACCGAATGCTTTATCAATTTCAATTTTACGTCCATTACAGTAAACCATGTAAATAACCACCCGCCTCGATCGCAGTATCACTCTGCACCCCTCAGCATCTGCATGTCCACCTGCCTCGCCCATGATGCCGCACACTAAACCGCAAATAATGATGCCAATGAAACCGTAACTCCAATCGCCCCCCTCCCCCCCCCCTTCACCAAGCAAAACCGAAACCAAAAGAAAAACACCCAAAACGCACTTTATCACGACCAAAACAGCAGCATCGTAGTACTGACAAGTTTGTAACCCATTTGGGGATAGGACGCTAATACATCCCGCCTAAAATATTCAAACTCCGAGAAGATTGTTGACCTTAAATTAATGTTTTTCGTCGTGTTTTCTTGTCCACTTCACAGCTTCCCGGACGGAACTTCGAAAACGGCACCGCGAGAGGTGTGAAAAGTGAAAACTGATACAAACAAAAACCGGCGAGTTTCGGTGGAGCCGGTGGTGTTCGTGGTCGACAGAATTCCTATGCAAATCGTGTCCACCCAGCGGCAATCCGGCCTGAACCCCGCAGAGAGCGCGCGCGATAAAGTGAAAGAGAGTTGGGGCCGTGAAGTTGTTGATTCACCGTGGGTTTGTTTTGTATTTTTGCAGCGGGTTCGGCGTTAGTGTCGGCGGCCGAGATCGAGCAGTTCGAGAAAGTGATCGAATCGTTCTCGAAAGCTTCCATGAGTGCGTTGCGAGTGCGCGTATGTTGTTCGTGTGAGTGATTCCTAGCAGTGTCAGTGTGTTGGTGTTGACCGTGCGATCGGCAAGCGTGAAGAAACGCTTCGTTCTCTGACACCTTTTGACAGCTGTGAAGCGTTTCCCGGTGACATCTTCAGCCGATGTTATTAGTAGCGAAAATAGTGTCCATAGGAGTAGTGTGTGCCTGAGTGCTGACTCCCGCTTGGGTTCCGATATCGTTC